>SNQJ01S0251219.1:0-12820 GCA_010110895.2 Picea sitchensis | reverse complement strand
TGGGAGAGTAGAGTGATATAAACAGATATTCTATTGCTTACAATATCAATACAATGGACTCTATTATATAGAGTGTACAGGTTGTTATCAAATCTAACTTATTCTAAAGATAACTGGGGAGGTTGAGAGAATATCTCAACCACGCACCAAATTAGGATCTCACCAATCCAACTCTCTAACAACCTCTTAATAATAGGATCACACAACTCACGTAGAGATTAACTCTACCTCTCAATACATTACCAAGTATGTTAGATAAGTAGGAATTATATATTCCAACAGATGGAAGGCTATCAGCTTGAACGACATCCCGGCAGTCCCGATTTCTGACAAAAAAACAAACTGTTGTCCTGATTTCAGCTTCCAATCAGGTCCTTATCACCCTCTTCTTTATTTCAGCTTCCAATAAGGTCCTTTATCGTCGTCTCCACGACGTTCGTGATCGAGCTTCGACGCCTGTGCTAATGAGCTTCGACGCCTGTGCTAAGGTCTTTTGATGCTGTTGCTCGTAATTTTTATCCTCTTTGCAGGTTCCCTGCCTCCTGCCTTGGAGCAGTGTCCATGTTGTACCCAGATAAACAGGAGAAGTGTAATTGAAGAAATGAAGGGATTACAATTCTTAAGCAGGAATTGGAGGATGAGCTGGAGCGGTGAGATGGTGGAAACGCTTCAAGAGTTAAAATGGGAGAGGAGAGTGATATAAACAGATATTCTATTTCTTACAATATCAATACAATGGACTCTATTATATATAGTGTACAGGTTGTTATCAAATCTAACTTATTCTAAAGATAACTGGGAAGGTTGAGAGAATATCTCAACCACAATAACACCAAACTAGGATCTCACCCATCCAACTCTCTAAATAACTCCTAATAAATAGATCACACAACTCACGTAGAGATTAACTCTACCTCTCAATACATTAGCAAGTATGTTAGATAAGTAGGAATTATATATTCAACAGATGGAAGGCTATCAGCTTCCACGACATCCTGACAGTCCTGATTTCTGACAAAAAGCAAACTGTTGTCCTGATTTCAGCTTCCAATCAGTTCCTTATCGCCCCTCTCTTTATTTCATCTTCCAATAAGGTCCTTTATCACCGTCTCCACGACGTTCGTGATCGAGCTTCGACGCCTGTGCTAATGAGCTTCGATGCCTATGCTAAGGTATTTTGATGCTGTTGCTCATAATTTTATCGCAGGTGCCGTGCCTCCTTCCTTGGAGCAGTGTCCATGTTGTACCCAGATAAACAGGAGAGGTTGCAATTTGAGAAATGAAGGGATTACAATTCTTCAGCAGGAATTGGAGGATGAGCTGGAGCGGTGAGATGGTGGAAACGCTTCAGGAGAAAGAAACAAAACAACTGCGTGGATTCAATTCGAGGGAAGCAGACTGTTATGTCAAGGCTTCTCCTTTCTCTAAACGAAGGTATTGGAAATCCATGGTTTTACTTTATTTTCGTTCCTTTGATGATTCTTCTCCTCTAAAAATAGAGATAGTTCTGCGAGCACTGGCCAATTTTAAATCTTCCTTTCTAGAAAGTTCCTCTCTTCTTTCCCTTCAATTTCTGTCTCTTCAACGATCATAAATTTCTCTTGCATTGGACAGGCAGCGCTGGTTGCTCCAGTTAAAATTTACTAGGCTCTTCAGATTCTTGGTTTCCAGTAATATGTGGTATTCATTGCTTGTTTATGATCCTCTCAACATTATACACACCCAAGTTCCATTGTAATCAACCATTTCTTCTTTAAATCCTTTAGCCTCTCAGTTGGTCGGCAGGTTCCTAACGATGTATCGTTATCCATAACACATTGGCTGCGCGACTACGATTTTATGGGCTGTAACACATATTCACAACATAAACAAAACCCTAGAAATGAATCTTTTCTCTCCCTTCATAGATATATTTTATAGTTTTGATTCATTTGGTTATCCTTTTAGGGATTGTGAATTTGGGAATTCATTGTTTCTGTAATTGTTTTTGGATGAATTGTGCGCAAAAAAAAATGGTTCAGAAGAAAGTAGCATTTCCATCATTTTTCAGCCTTCTATCTCTTGAGGCTGAAAAACGATGGAAATACGTATCTACGGCTGGATGATATGGATGGAAATGTTAATGAACGTTGTTGAAGCTGAACAAGAAGATGAGGGTTGACTGTACAGGTAGATGCCAATAAAAGTGGGATTGTTTTGTCTTTGAATTTGGATTTCTTTGTGTTTTTCTGTTTCCTATTGTTTACTAAGCACTTTGGATTTATAATATGATAGGGATGATATTGGAATTAAACCCCTCACCTCCCTTTCTTTCTTCTCCCGAAAATAGTTGTTTTCCCAATAAAATAATTCTGGAAATTAAATTTAATAATTCTATTTATTTTAAATTACTTTTATGTTCCCTACAATATTATAATTGGTTATCCCACCTTATATAATATTATAATTAGTTATCCATACCATATAAAATTCCCTTCACACATTATATTTAATTTTTATTTTATTTTATTTTATAATTGCTTAAAATTGTAAAATTTTACATCCTACACGAATTATACAAATATGCGAATGAAAGCTAAACTTTTGGTGACAAACAACGTGTGCATTTTTGGTGAAACCACTAAAACCTTGATAAACATGAACATGTTATACTTTTCTAAATCTTTAAACTTGAAGTTCAAATTAAGCACACCATTCTAAATTTGAAATTCAAATTTCGAATTTCAATCAGTCCACGTCGTTGCATCTCTTGAATCTCCGGTAAGATGTCGTCAATCTTCTGCGTAATTGATTGCAATTGCATCAGACTACGGAAAAAAATGATGGACATGTACATGACTGATAGTTGTACAATGCAACAATGGGTATAAACGATGGCATGTATGTGAGATATTGCGGTAATGCATCCTGCGTACTGTGATAATGCAAAGTCAGATAATGCATGCATGTCAGATAATGCAAAAGTCAAGAAACCCTGAATCACAAAACCCTTGGAAATCAATCTATAATTGAGCCAAAAAAATAAAATGTTTATTTTTTTAACAGGGTTGTCATCTGGATTGGAAAAATTTATCCAAACTATGGAGTGAAAGTGGATGGGGTTCGAAGAAGATCTGAATACATCATGAAAGTTGATTAGAGAGAGTGGTTAAAGAGGGTGGTATTTAGTAAAATAATATGAACCTCTAAGATAAGTTTTAAATCCATTATAGGGTTAAGGTCAAGCTTTTCCAATAATAACCCAAAAATTCATCGACACAAATTTTCCTTTTTTTTTTTTTTTTTTTTTTTTTTAATTTAAAAAATAAAAATTTAAAGAATTAGGATAATAATTTGTCTAAACATTTAAATTATAAATAATGAACATATTAAATTTTGTTTCTAAAACATTTAAATTTTCAATATTGATTTTAGAAATTAAAATCTACAAATCCAATTAATTTTAAAATGTTACCCTAAAGAATTAACCTATTAATTTTTAAACATTTAAATTAGTGAATAACTAACATATTATTTGTTAAAACAATTAAATTATGAATATTGAATTGTGTAAATTATTAAAAAAGGTTTGAAAAAATGTAAAATAGCTTCAAAAGTCCACATAAACTTTTTGAAATGTTAAAAAGGAAAGAAGAGCATCAAAATGTTCTCTAAGATTTTAAGCCCAAAAACACAACAAATAAGAGGTATTCCATTAACCACTCCCACAAAGTACACTCAATCAAGATATTGTATTGTTCCTATTATTTTGAGGTATCCGTAATTGTGAAACCCCTTTAAACCATCAATTAATCGAAACCCCTAACCACGAACAGGCTCCATTTACTTCTATCACTCTGCGTAAATATCAATCCTTTGACGTCAGCTTATCTCAAGGACAAATTAATCTTGGGGGCATTCACAGTGAAAACACCGTTCTCCAATTTTGAAGAAATGCCATCCATATTCACATTATCTCGCAACCGAAATTGCCTCATAAATCGTCAATGGACTAATCCACCGTACACTGGCTCTATTCCTGTACATCTTATTCGCGGGTTCTCCCCGCCATTCCTCGACTACCTTTTCAACCAATTTGATTTTCAATTTTCCTTCTTCAACCCTCAAGACACATATCCAATGGAGCGTTTGCTATTTTATTGATGGACTGCAAATTGAAATGCATGGCATTAAAAACAAAGAAAAATGTGACTTATCGGGAAAATCCGTGGTGAAAATTTGAGCTTCCGTGTTTCCTTCCTCGCAGCTTTGGATAATTGTGGTTGGTGATGGCCCCGAGCGTCCCCGGCCGGTTGAAAAGGTTGGGTATTCCATGGCGCTGTTGAAGTCAAAGACATCCGAGATTCAAGAAACTGTTACCCACAGATTGAATAGGCTGCTACCATCGTATTCCATGGATCCTATAGGGTGTTAGCTCTCGATCGACCAAAGAAAGGAATCAAGGACATTATTTCAATTTGTTCCTTATTCTACAATGGAAAGTCAAGCGAATACGGAGAATTTATGGAGTACAATGGAAAATCAAGTGAATACAAAGAATTTACAAAGTACAATGGTAAATTAAAGAAATTACCCAATGCTTACACTAGTATGAAGTAGAGGAAATCGTCAGCATAACCTCCAGTCAGCTCTTGTTATATATTCTGCCATCACCCTGCGTCAAAATTCAAATGGTTGCATCAACCGCCTCATGTTTTCCCTCAATAAGATTGAGGGAAAACATGAAGCGGTAGATGCAACCATTTGAATCTTGAATTCTCAATTAAAATCAAACATCCCAAATTTAAATTAGCACTCCCAACGGAGCAATCCATCCATACATGGAAATATGTGCAAATATGGTGTTAATGGAACCCGCATGGGGATGGATGGAAATGGACTAAGGTAATATGATGGGACTTCAAAGGAACATCGTGATGAGAATATACACATGATACCATGCCATTTATGGACTCCATAGAATATGAGTATATCCATCCCCACACAGTAGAAGTTCACCGGTTCCAGAATGCTAGATATTGTCACTGCATAACTTTTGTAAGTATCAACTAATTTTACTCAATCGCAAGACCCATCCATCAATTATTCTATTTGAATAAAGTCGCTGTGATTCTCCTCGGGTCTATAACTTCATCTCAATCGACTTTGCTATATTTATTGATGGTGCTATAAGCATTTAATTTATGTACCTCTTCTTCTATAAATAAATGAACTATTGTACGCCTTGTACTTGTATCTTTCCTTTTCTCTCTAATTCTCATGACTTCTAAGATTCTCATTCCTACTGATATCAAACTCGCTCTGCCTCGAACTGCAATAACTTTAACAATGACTTTCACGTTGAATTATTCACTTTAGCTTTACATGCATATACCTTAACCGGTGTAGCCTTTGCACATTGATGGGTTCATAAATTATCTTAATTCTTGTACCTATAACTATAGTAGTTACTTATATATAAAGAGAAAAACACAACATTATTCTATTTCCATTGAGTTTGTAATAGGTTTTGTTCTTAACCAGTAACACGTTAAAATACCTCGAAGGAGGAATTTGGGATTCAGTTACTCATTTTATAATTGAATACATATGAGTAGAATTTAATAATCTTCGTCATTCATATTCGCTATTTTTTCAATATTAAAATATTTGTTATTCTTACGAGACCATGTTATTTTCAACATTAAAATATTTCCATACTTTTATTTATTTACAACACTTGCTGTTTTATTTATTTAAAATGAACAACGAACCTATTCGGACACCGTCGGTATCATTCAGTCTGTGACCTAGCTATATTATTCAGTCCATCACCCAGCGGGTTGCAAAGTCATCCGGTCAGCCCGTGTGACTTCGCAAAACATGTTGAGGGTTTCTGGATTCAGGGGTCTTAAGTAAAACATATGCGGTGAGTTCTGATTCAACGTAAACTATCTAGAAAGGCAAAACATATGCGGTAGCTCTGGATCGGTTCTATTCTGCGGGATTTGAAGTCCAATTCATGAAAATATTTTAGTGGATCTCGTTATTCGTGCCCTAACTCGAACATCCTGGACTTTTTTTTAACGCTAGCAGAGAAAAGTCCATTTGGCCTGTCAATTTGATTTCACCGTGAGGCCAAGGGTTTACTTAAATTCCTTTCATTTAAATCGGATTTTTTTTTAACGCTAGCAAAGAAAAAGTCCATTTGGCCTGTCAATTTGATTTCAACGTCGAGGCCAAAGGTTTACTTAAAATCCTTTTCGTTTAAATTTGCATATTCTATGCCAAGGCTAAAACAACGAGCAATGGACTAGCAAGTTTGTTAATATGAAAAAACCTTGGTTTTCAAGATATGATATACAATTTTACAATTAAACAATGCCTGGGAATACTATGTGTTTTAATTTAATCCAATCATCATGTGGGTATTAATGGCAATCAAATTATAATTTTATGTAATGTTTTCCATCTTAACTCTTTTGTAAATAGATGAGGACTTTATTTTTATGGCAAACAAAATAGAATCTTTGAATATTAAGTTGAAAGATTTGTTTAAAATTGAAGAAGATTTGAGGACTTAGCCATTTGCAGCATTTGTTACACCAAATGGATTTCACAAATGGTGCTGACATAAGCTATTGCCATATATAACCCATGACCCCCACACTAAAAAAATACAAGGATTTTGATTTGACATCTCTACTGGCACTTAATCCTAACTCCAAACTTTGACATACATTGTAATCCCATCAAATAAATAAATTAATAATGAAAAACTCAAGTAACATTTGATAAAAGGAAAGGTGGTCATTTTTAAAGGGTTTTTTAAAAGGAATTAAATGTGAAAAATAGGTATCATAGCTTTACAACAATGATCTCAATTTCAATGAACAACTTGAAGTTTCGTAAGAAAGGGAAATCAATGACCAATACTTGGTATTATAAAGAATGAAAAAATGTTAGAAAAGATAGAGTCTCATTAAAGTTGGGAAGCTCTCTAATAAAAAAACAAATATACTATAATTACAAAAGCAAGAGAAGAACTTACAACTTTCTAAATTGGAGACATAGTAAAAATTCTCCTATGCATTGAAAAATGTAAAGAAAGTAACAGATTTACTCGAGGTTGAATTCATGTAATACTAAGGATATTTTATGACGCTTTAATGTCGTTTGAAAATATTCAAACTATATTGCAAAAGGAAGATGTATTCAATTTATAATATTCGATCATTTCTATTTGTGTATATTAAATACCTATCCGAAAGTGTTGAACTTTGTCCGAAGTCTCCAGTACCTTTACTGCCAAAGATTAGCTTTGGTATCAGCGATAATCTCAAGTGTGATGTACTTGTAGCAACCAAGGTCAATGATCCCTCGAGTTGGTCCAGACCTACACTTGAAGCAACCTAAGGTATCCCTATAATTGGCTTACTCTTGGAGACTTCGTTGCTGAGTTAGTCCAAGAGAATAACCAAGTGTGTCTCAGAGAGCACTAGATTGTACTACGCCATGCATTACTATTACCGTGGGCAATGCATTGGCCATGTAAATCCATGTTGTGAACAATTCTAAGAGTGTGAGCTATTGAGAGTTGCAGAGAGATTGATTAAATTGTTGCGTAATTAAAATGGGAAAGGGAAGAAGGTGGAGAAAAGAAGAGGAAGTATGGATTGTAGTGGGAAGAAACAAGTGACTAGGAAACAAAATAAACAACATGAAGAAGAAACAAAGAGAGAATAGATTGAGCCATCTGTAAAGAAGAATAGGGGTATCGAGAATGGAGAAAACCAGAATTGAAAATAGGGATATTCCAGAGGGTCTTAGAAGTGGAAGTGTTTTTCAACCCAGAAGAATGGGAAGTGCTTGAGAAAGAGCCCATAAAGACCGATAAAACATGTATTGTTCAAAGCATGCAATAAAGCGATATTTTTGAGGGGATCTCAGTTGTGGATGCTTTTAGCTACCTAGAAGAAGGGGAAGCACTTGAGAAAGAGTGCATAAATACCAAGAATGCATGTATTGTTCAGAGCATGCAAGAAGAGACTAAGAAGATTGACCATGTAGATTCTTACATGAACGTACAAACAAGCGAGGAAAAAGAATGATGGCAACTAATCAGTAAACCTGCAAAAGTTGTGGGAAACGCTGGTGAAGATTAATCGGTGTAGATTTGACTCACTGTGGTTTTCATTCTTCAGCATATTCACCCCATGGAATATACCGTACTTTATACTGCCCATTCATGGCCAGGAACAACTATTTGTTATATATCCACATGCATCTTCATTGTAATCCCATTGGCATCCATGTACATATACAGTCAATATGAATGTACCAGCTGGGAGACTAGCTATTCCACCGGTTCCCTCAATTACCCACTGGGAATGGCAAAACTTGAGAAATCTTTACACACTCCATGCATATTGCTTCAATGCACTTTCCCTCTACACACTCAAATCCCCCATTTTCCTCATTCTAGAGCAAAAATTCAACATTTTGTATATATAATTTGAACCATGCTTAGACAACCCCTGCATAACGTAAGCTAATCTACTAAAACCCTGAAAACGATCTTCTTATAATAAAGAACACACATAATTACTCCATGCTGGCCTATGAGGGTGATGGAAAAATAATTTGTAACACCTCTATCCATTCTCTCTCTCTTCTATATATATATATATATATATATATATGGAATGGAATGGACTGGAAGGACTGGAAGGAAGGAATGGTCGGACGGAATGGAATGGAGGGGAATGGAATGGAATGGATGGACGGAAGGAATGGAATGGAATGGAATGGAATGGAAGGAATGGAATGGAAGGAATGGAATGGAATGGATGGACGGAATGGAATGGAATGGAAGGACGGACTATCCCGGACGGACGGACGGAACAAAGGACCGGAATGGAATGGACGGAATGGAAGGAAGGATGGAATGGAATGGAATGGAATGGAATGGAAGGAATGGAATGGACTGGAATGGATGGAATGGAATGGAATGGACGGAATGGAAATGGAGGAATGGACGGACTGACTGACGATCTGATCGATCCGAATGTTTGATTTAGAAGTGAGGCCGTGCCCTATCTATCTACCTCATAACACATCACATTACATACAGGCGTTGATAGGAAAAGAAGAGAACAACGAATCACCAGAACATGCGATAAAGCATAACAAAACACATTGAAGTTTAAAATCAAGGCAATCCTGAATTGCCTTGATTTTAATCACATTACATATACGCACACACAGAGCCATAGGAAACTAAGAGTAATAAACGAACCGCAGAGAAAAGATCATAGTATAACAAAAGCACACTGAAGTTTAAAATTCAGGATTGCCTTAAACGTAAAAGTGACAACAAATTACCAAGAAAAGAGCATAGCATAACAAAATCACATTTAAGTTAAAAATTCGGGATTTTGTGCATGTTAGAAATATATCATTAATTCTTTAATAGGACGAGTATTCCAATCTAACAAACCACTCATCATTTTAAAAACTGCAGAATGTGCGCCTTTTCTAATTGAGTATTTTTTTGAGATTTAGGTTTAAATTATAATCTAATATTATTTGAGATAATAAAAATAACATCTTATAAAAAAAAAAAAGTGCTTTCGTGAGTAAGATGTTATTTTTTTATTCATCTGTGTCATGACAAAGTGATGCAAAAGCACACCATCCAAAACAAAATACAAAATAAATTCCTGTTCTCTCAACCTAAAATGGACAAACCAAAAAGAATCAAAACTATGTAATATATCCTCACAATAGTCACATCTTTCACTGTCACCTCCCACGTCGGTTTGCATCCCATCAGCCCCCTTTTCATTAACGTGAGGTGATCCTCAATTTCACCACCTTTCCACGCTAACCGCAAACACTTCATCTCCAATTTATGTTTTTCTGGTGGACCTGCATTTAGGTTTGAACCTGGGCTTTTGCTTTTTCGTGATAGATTTTGTGTAACTGCCATTTACTTTTTGTGTCTGCCTCCTGCTTTTTTGTCTACTACGGGGCTAGTTTTTGTGTGGGCCCTTTGCTTTTTGCTTTTTGTGGCCCGCTCCTATTTTTTTGTCTACTACAGTTTTTCTTTTTGTGTGGGCCTGCGCTTTTTCTTTTTCTTGAGAGATTTTCTTTCTTAACTGGTTGCTGCTTTTGTTTCCAAAATGATAAGGAAACTTTTAAACTAAAAAGAAACAAAACAATTTGGTATAGTAATTTTTAACATAAAATGAAATGAGAAATAAAACAATTTGAAATATAGTAATGGCAAATATGGATATATTGAAGGTATATTATGAAGAATATTTTGGCCAAAAATTATTTTTAAATGTAGACCTATTCAATACATCTTATAAAGGAGGAGGGGAAGTATGAGCAAGAAAGTATACACACCCACATTACATGTCTTATAGAGAAAGAGAAAAAAGGTCAAGCATGCAAACATACTCTCCCCAATAAGAACAAGCAAACAAACATAAATACATTGCCTTGAAACACTTGATATCCTGAAGCCACCTTCAATACCCAAGATACAATAAGCATATAGAAATTATATGACAATGCACTATAAACTAGCATAATCCATTGGCATGTATAACAAATATGCCCATGGAAAGTAATACAACATTCTGGTAAATATATAATTGGACAGTGTTAGTATTTCTACTAATGTAATCTCACCGGCACATAGGGTGATAAACTTCAACCTCGGGCCTTCACCACTTTGATCCTCCACAAAGTCAAGCTCATAAGTAGTAGGAGTGATTGGGTTTCTTCTTTTCATGATATGAAGAGCTTCGAGGTTGAACAAAAGAAGTTCATAATTTCAAGGACAAAGAGATGTAGACACAATATGAAGTGAAATTTCAGCAGAGTGGCTTCGGGCTCTCATGCGATTATTCCCCAAAGTCTCTTGTATATGGTTCAATTCTAGGCCTTCAAATGGAATTGTCCCATTTTAGCTCTAAAGCATTTCCAAGATATGGAAGGTCAAGGACTGCACCTCTATGACATGGCATGGAAACTCGCCATATATTTTTAAATTTTTGAGCACAAAACCCGGCTGTACATGGTTCTAATGGGAGCAACCTTCCTATAATGAAGTTATCTAACTGTGGTTTCGTGCAAGTATACAAAAATGTTAAAATTTCTTTGCTCGGAATCAACAAAATGGGGACGGATGCGTAGGGAAGGCCATCAAGCAAGATGCATGGAGTGTGGTGAAAATTTCTATAAGAGATGCCCCGTAATTTGTGAGGTCGAGGGAGTTTATCATGGGATAATGGGCCACATTATAATTTAAAATGGAGTAGTGAGGACCCAAATGAAGAGCTTGTCTCCCATGAGAATTTTACAACTCATACATCATGCATATCGCCAATCCGGATTACACTGCCATAAATAGTTTTTCACGGCCATGAATATGCAATACAAAGTAGGCATATTCCATAGTTGGATCATACTCACAAACAAACACAATAGAGTCCAATCATCACCAGTATTCTTCACCAAGGTTTCCACAACAATTTCTGGGATGCAATTAGCGACATCATTCTCTCCTTGCATTTACATGCATTCATGTAAGAATCTATATTCTCAATATTCTTAACCTCTTCCTGCATGCCTTGAACAACACACACATTCTTGTATTTTGCAGACTCTTCCTCAACGGCTTGACATTCTTCTGGGTAGGAAAAATGATCCACAATTGAGATCACCCATGAAATATCTCCTTCCCGTGACAAGCTCGAACATTGCTTACGTACTATCTACCTTTATGGATCTCTTGTCAGCACCTCCCATTCTTTTCCTGGTAGAAAAACACTTCCAATTTATAAGACCTCCTCTCCTTAAATATCCCCATTTTCAATTCTGATTTCATTCCATTCTCCAATGCCCTCTATTATTCTTTCATGGTTCTCAATATATTTCTCTCTCTTTGCTTTCTTTTTTCATGTTGTTTTATCTGTTTCCCAGTCACTTGTATTTCTTCCCAAATCTACTCTTCCTCTTATTTTCTCAGCTTCTTCACCTTTTCCCCTTTTTAATTCTACAACAATTTGATCAATCTTTCCATGGCTTCTCAACAACTCACACTCTTAGAATTGTTCACAATATGGATTTACATGGCCAATGCATCCCCCACAGGTAAGAGTAATGAACCTATGTGGAATGTAGTGCTCCTCTTAGCACACTTAGTTCTTCACTTGGAATAACTCAATAGTAAAGTCTCCAAGAGTAAGCCAAAATAATGTGGATACCTTAGGCTGCTTCAAGTGTAGATATGGACCGACTCCAAGGATCACTGACCCCTGGTTGCTACAAGTACATACCTACCCAGATCGTTATACTCTGATACCAAGTTGATGCAGATGGAAAGGGGCGCAGACTCAGACAAATTTAAACACTCACAGAGAGTATTTAATATACACAAATAAGAAATGATCCTGAGTAAAAAAAATTACAAATGGTCATATATGCAGATCAATTGGACCAAAGACAACATACCCAAACCCAATATAAAATCTGTTGCACACTGAAACTCTTATACATCGAGACAATTCTCTTATTATATATGGATCCATAAATGCATCTTTCATATTCCAAGATAGTGGGGAGCACATAGTACATCAACACATATGAAGTAGAAACTTACACACACATGTAATCATCTCAAACACATCCTTTAGTAGATCAACTTGACCGGTACGGGAGCCAAATTATCGACGTTCGACACATTTGCATGCACAACTTCCCATTGGAATGCAGAGCTCGTACACATGCTAAATGATCAACATCCAACCCATTAGTATTTCCCTCC
>SNQJ01S0251218.1:12044-23840 GCA_010110895.2 Picea sitchensis | reverse complement strand
GGTATTCACAAACCATCAATGTCGAATGATAGATTTTGTAATGGTGAGTCCATCCTGTATAATATATGAACCAACGATGTTGAATGGTGAACTTTGTAATTTTGAGTTCACCCTAAATAATATCCACAAACATATGTTAGAAATTAACACCTATCTTTATGAAGACAAATATGGTATTAACACACCCTCTAGGAATATTGTGTTAACACATCCTCTAGGTTTCAATTTCAAATCTTAACCCTATGCACTAATTGATTGACTATGATTTGATTTTGGGGCTTCATGCTTTCAAAGCGTGCCCTAGAAAAGTTTTGTTGGAAATATTGGAGTAATTTGTACATGTGGCCACAACCCATCCATATGTATCATTAGTGTATTTGTAATCATGGCTAAGGCCATACATTATTATTTTATTGTAAAACCAGGTGTGGTTAAGGATGACCTAGTCAACTTTGATATGTGTCTCAATAACCCTCTTGGAGAGTGCACCCTACATATGTGGGATGATAATCCCTCTTGGGAGAATTCCCTACTTATGTTGTGTATCCTCTCAATTAGTGTGCCCTACTTATGTGGACCCATAACTCCTTTTAGGAAGATCTACTTGATTTGTGTATAAATACACAATTCAAACCCCATTCGAATATCATGTTTTTTATCATTGAGATAAGACTTTCTAGTATAAAGTGTTAAGCCTATGAGAACTGTACATTTTTGGTGTTCTCTTATGGTTGACATATTTTCTCTTTTATGTGCATTTGTGCATCTCAAGTATAGCACACTCATGATTGGACTATTTTTCTCTCTATAACACTTTTGGTTCATCCCTAATGCACCTCTTTAGTGTCGTTTATTCTCTTTTTACTACAAGTTTTTGGGTTGGTGTTTTAGTTCCATTCAATCCCTTCTTTCTATTTGTGATCTCATCATTGTATCAAAACATGTGTGAACCTTCCCTACTCACTCCATTTTTGTTTTTAAGGCTTCTTCTTGGCTATTCATGCCATTGAGATATGATTTTGGCATTCAAAAGAGAATCAAATTGGAGGAATATTAGGATTTTTTTTCATAGTGTTTCACTAGTCGGAAAATATGTCTTTTCGGTGTTGTTGACATCACTAGCATTTACTTGTTGATTTATTTCAACGCTTTTTAAGTTGTTCCATGCTATGGGCTAGTAGCATCACTTTTTTGTGGCTTCAAAACCAGGGTTTCTAACTTGATTTTTGAGCAACAATTTGGAAAATTTTGGTTAATGGCATTACTTTTTTGTGGCTGTGAAATTAGGTTTCCATATCTGATTTTTCAGCAATGGTTTAAAGACCTTTTGGCTAGTGGCATCACTTTTTTGTGACTACAGAACTAGGGTTTCCATATTTTATTTTTCAACAACAATCTTTGGAGATTTTTGGTTAGTGGCATTTCCCTAAGGTTTGCAAAGATAGGGTTTCTAGATTTGATTTTTTTCCTATAGGTTATTTGGATATTTTTGGCTAGAGGTGTTGCACAAAGGATCGAGGATCTAGTGTTTCTTGATTCATCTCTTGTTTAAGGTTTCCTAGGGTTTTATCCTTGAGTTTTAAGCCACCTTCAAGGGCTCACTACAACAACTAATTTGGAAGTTTGTTTGGATAATCTCTCTCAGGGTTCACTTGAGTATTTGTTTCAAATTTTTATCATCATCACATATGGGGATTCATATATATTATTTTATGGTTTTATCCTTACGCAAGGGTTTTGCTTCTCTTCTATGGTTCCTTGGGTATCTCTAAGGATTTTTACACCCTTTACAAAAGTAGCACTTCCATCCTAGGTTTTTACCTCTTTTTAAATCCAACTCTATCTTCGTGTTCATTCTTTCTAGTAATATTTCTCTAGGGATGCATTTTTTGGCTAAGGCTTGTGATGCCCTAAATACAAGAACAATACATTGCAGAATTATTGGTAGAGTTGGTACCATTTCCTTCTTTGGTTTATGTCGGGGATTCCTTGAGACTTTATGGAACCTTATTTTTCGTTGAACATAATGACCTCAAGATGGCTCTTTTCTCTATCCAACAAATCTACTTATATTTGGGAAGATATGATATGCAATAACTCTATATGCAATGGTTTTCATATGGAGAGTTGCATCTTCAAGTATTTCTTACCTTTTCTTCAAGGGATTCAAAATATTGTCTAACCCACTAACCCACTAATAATTAACCTAATTATACCCATAGCCACTAACTCCTAATCCCTAACACACTAACATGTGACCCTTTTACTTCTAATCCCCAACACGTTATCCACTAACTCATAACCCACTAATCCTTGATCCCCTAATGCACTAACCCCCTAATATAACCTAACTCACTAACCCTAAAGATACTAACCCACTAACACATAACCCTAACCCATTAACCATGGATGGAAATTATCCCACTAACCACTAACTGGATGACAACTAAGACACTAAATCCTAACCAACTAAGCACTAACATAATAAATTCTGCCTTACTAACCTATTAAATGATTAATTGAGATTTAACCAAAATCCCTAACACACCAACCAATTAAATTTGTATCCCCTAATGATCCCTAAACCACCAAGAGAGAAATCTGTAACCCCTAAAACCCAACCACCAATGGTCACTTGTCTGTTAACCCCCAATGAGAACTAATTGACTAACATCTAACCTAATAACTCCTAATGACAATTAATTGACTAACATCTAACCTAGAAATCGCTAACCCTGTAAACCAATAACCCCTAATGTTGAACACACAAACCCATTATATAGGCTAAAAATACTAACCCACTAACTCACAACCCATAACACACTAATTCTTGACAACTAACCCACTAACTCCTACTAGACTCCAAATCACTAACCCATTAACCCATAACCTCTAAAACACCAACTCCTAACCCATTAAACCATTACCTACTGAACCCTAAACCATTGTCTCTTAAACCATTATACCCCTTACCACTAACCCCATAACACACTAACCCTTAACCCATAGCTCCTAACACACTAACCACTATCCCACTAACCCCTAACCCTCTAACCCCTATACCACTAAAAAACTCACTCAGTGACTTCTGAACCACTAACACACTCACTTAGTGACATCTAAACCACTAACCCATTCACCCAATAACACTTAACCCATACTAACCATTAAACCTTTAAATTGTAACCTACTAAGCCATACCCTACAAACCCTTAATCCTTTGACATGTTAATCCACTAACCACTAACCCACTAACCCTTTACCCCTTAACCTGTAACCTTGAATCCATTGACACCTAACCCTCTAACCCACTAACCAATAACCCACCAATCCCTAACTAACTATCCCCTAACCCTTCACACATTAACCCCTAACAGACTAACATCTTACCCCACTAACCCATATCCCACCAATCCCTAACCCACTAGCCCCTAAAATTTAGGGGCCTAAATACACCACTAACCCACATATATATTATACATGTTAAATATAAATTAATTTTATAAAATATATTAATTAAATATATATATATATATATAATTCAAACAAACAAATTAAAAACTACATGAATAAATCCCACACGTCTCACACTCATGATCAAATTAGAGCCCAAAATACACATTCTCGCGTGACAGAGAAGGAGGCGAAGAGGCTGAGGGAAAGAGCTAGACTAGCACACTCACAGTGCACTTGCATGACAGATAAGGAGGCAAATAGTAGCTGGGCAAGAGCTAGAGCACACTCACAGTGAACTCGCATGACATAGAAGGAGGTGAAGAGGATGGAAAGAGCTAGAGCACACTCACATGACTGCACTCGCGTGACATAGAAGCTAATAGACGTTGGGCAAGAAAAGGAGGCCAAGAGGAGGGCAAGAGCTAGGGAAAGAGGAGGCCAAGACACAGAGAAGGAGTTGGGAAAGAAAAAGTTGAGGGATAGCGACAGATAAGGAGGCCAAGATCCACATAAAATCCCGAGCGACAAAGAAAGAGAAGGAGGCCATTGAAAATGGTAATTTCATGGGATTTATCCCCAAAATCACAAGACTCCAATCGAGTTAGGGTTAGGGTTAGCTCTTTTTTTTCTCCATGAAGATCCCTTTTTTTTTTCTTTTTTTTCTCCATATTTCTTAATTTCCCTAATTTTATCAACTAAAGAGATGAACTTCCTCTATTTAAATTTTGTTTCCATTGTGCTTTTGTTAGGATTAGAGAAGTAATACAGAACAAAAAAGTGAATACTACTTATGACAAGAAACTCTAAGGAGGATTCAAACATAAAGAAAATACACATGAAGAAGAGTATAAGAAGACAAGTTCACCCTAGTCTCACATCTCTATCGCAAGCATGTGAGTCTATGAGTGAAGAAGTACAAGTGATGAAAATACCTTCTCAATTTGTTTATATGAAAGTCAAGGAAGGAAAAAATCATAAAGTGGATCAAGTCCACAACAAAAATTCTATCTAATTACTAAATATCCCCACATGTGGAGCACTCCAACTCCAACTCACATATTCCAAGCTCCAAGGGAAGCACATCCAAAAAAAAGGATTGAACGTTGAACGCTCCACGAGGTGTTTGTAACACTCCTCCTCCAAATGTCTCCAATTCTCCAACACTCCCTCTTAGGCCATGTATACCTCTGGGTCAATGCCACTTACATGATTGGTTTTCAACCCAAGTGTCCTCAAGTCAAGGCCAAGTCTCCATGTAAGAAACCAAGTGTCCCTGTGCCATCTAGGGTTCAATTCCCTCCTCCAAGATGCCCAATTATCCTCCTCCAAGGAAAACCATCATCCCAAGGAAGCAATCGAGCTCCATTTTTGTCTCATGAAGAAAGCCACTAGCCATGTAGGTCTCCAATGCTCAAAGGAAGAATGCCACATATGCATCAAGACAAGGTCTTACAATCAATGGGAAAGGTAACTCCAATGTGTATGTCCATCACATCAACTAAGGGTTATCAATTCACCATGCACCCCACATCACATGAAGCACCCTTAAGTATGGTGTAACTTAATTTTGGAGTAACCTCGAAAGAAAACACTCCCTCTTTATGAGGAAAGTGTTTTCACCAACATCTTTATGCTTCCTTTGCAAGTCAATCAAACAATTTCAGAGTAACCTCGAAAGAAAACACACCCTCTTTATGAGGAAAGTGTTTTCACCAACATCATTTTGCTCCCTTTACAACTCAAACAAACTTTCCTTCTGCAAATTTGAACACACTACAATCTCGAAATCAATCACTGGCTCCCAGAAAGGAACTACCCCCCAAACATCACACTCATCCAACAAAGTATCACACATCACCTCCTCAAAACAATTGTAAAGATCACAAATGGAAGAATCTAATACAATATGGTTAACATATCTCCTAGGAGGTATACTCACCCTCATTGATGATATGGGCGATCCTACATGATTTTGTGCATCCTATAATGTTTGGATAAGCCATATTGTATCTTTGTGTTCTAGAGTAGATGATGAGGAATATCCACCCTGAACCTCACCTTGTACACACCTATATTTGATTCTTCTTTTACCTTTGAATCAATGTATAGAGGGTCACCTTGCGTTATTGAACCGATAACCATCTTTCAGCTAACCTAGCCTCCTCCGGCCCTTGGGACCAACAAGGGGTAGTACAGGAATATTAACCTGTTGTCCATCGACTACGCCTTTCATCCTGATCTTAGGCCCTGACTAACCCTCCGTGGACGAACCTTGTGGAGTAACCCTTATGTTTTTGGGGTATTGGATTCTCACCAATGTTTGGATTACTCAAGACAACATTCTCTCTTCTGCTTCGTCCACACCTACTCGCATTGGCGCTTCCCTCTGAGGCGAAACACTCCCCTACCGATGCATTTTTACATCCCACAACTTCGGTAGATCGCTTAGTCCCATTCATCTTCGGTGCAAGAGCACTCAATCAATGAGATATTATGAACTCTTTCAAGGTTGGCTGCTTCTAGGCAAACCTCCTGGTTGTCTTTGCACTCGTACTTCCTTCATCACTAAGCGATCATTTAGGGGCCTTAGCTGATGATTTGGGCTGTTTCCCTCTCGACGATGAAGCTTATCCCCCATCATCTCACTGGCTGACCTTTACCCCTTTTATTGGGGAAATCTAGTATTTAGAGTTTTCCTCGATTTGGTACCACTCTCGCGGCCCGTACCGAAACAATGTTTTACCCCAAGATGGTACAGTCAATTGCTATGCCTCAACACATTTTGGGGAGAACCAGCTAGCTCTGGGTTCGAGTGGCATTTCACCCCTAACCATGACTCATCCGCTGATTTTTCAACATCAGTCAGTTTAGACCTCCACTTAGTTTCACCCAAGCTTCATCCTGGTCATGGATAGATCACCCAGGTTCAGGTCCATAAGTAGTGACAATTTCCCCATGAATACTCGCTCTCGCTACGGCTCCGGTGGGTTCCCTTAACTAAGCCATTGCCTATAAGTCGCCGTCTCATTCTTCAATAGGCACACGGTCAAAGATATCATTTTCCTCCCACTACTTGGGAGCTTACGGTATCATGTTCTATTTCACTCCCCGATGGGGGTTCTTTTCACCTTTCCCTCACGGTACCACTTCGCTATCGGTCACCCAGGAGTATTTAGAATTTCAAGGTGGTCCTCGCTGATTCACATGAGATTCCATGTGCCCCATGCTACTCATGTTAGAGCATAACCCAATGATTCTTTTGTCTACTGGACTCTCACCATCTAGGGTGCAGGACTCAACTGCTTCGCCTAACAGCACAGAGCTTATATTGTGCTCTCCCACAACCCCGTTTTTACGGTTTAGGTTTCTCCCATTTTTCTCACCGCTACTACGAGAATCACTTTTTCTTTCTATTCCTCTAGCTACTAAGATGTTTCAGTTCACCATCTTATCTCTTGCCTGCCCATGGATTAAGCAGCAGTTAAAAAGGTTAACCTATTTAGGAATCTCTGGATCTATGCTCATTTTCAACTCCCCAAAGCATTTCATCGCTTACCATGCCCTTCCTTGTCTCTAGGTGCCTAGGTATCCACCATAATCCCTTCCTCATTTAAACCTCATCATTAAAGGCTACACCATCCTAAGGTGCTACTAAATGGAAAGATCTTATCAATGTCCATGAATGATAAATCATAAATCAAACTGACGGATTTGAATAATTGTGTGCTATCATATACCATTGTATTGGATAGGATCATGGGCTGGAGATACGTGGACTTGAATCACTGACATCTGCCATAGGGTAAACCACCGTCTCTCAGGCCTCCCCGACTAATTCTACCATAGAGGCCAACGATAGACAATAAATCCCCCCCGAACACAACTCACAACTTTCATCGTACTGTTCTCTCCAAAGAGAAACTCTTCCAAAAAGAGCTGAGTTGAAATCCCATTTCGGGGATTCTTGTAGTTCTGGGCTATCCAGCTACAAGAGAACTAGGACAGGAACAGAGAGCTCTCCCCTTTTTTCACCCAACTTTTTGGTCCTAAGAATGATTTCTCTTCTCTGACCCTTCCTATCCAACCAGAGCAGACAACTAATGCGTTCCACTCCTCGAATCAGGGTGGGTATATGGTTGGTCTGTGACCCCTAAACACACCCTCTTTATGAGGAAAGTATTTTCACCAACATCATTTTTCTCCCTTTGCAACTCAAACAAACTTTCCTTCTGCAAATTTGAACACGTTGCAATCTCGAAATCAACCATTGGCTCCTAGAAAGGAACTACCACCCAAACATCACACTCATCCAAAAAAGTATCACACATCACCTCCTCAAAACAATTGTAAAGATCACAAATGGAAGAATCTGATACAATATGGTTAACATATCTCTTAGGACGTATACTCACCCTCATTGATGATATGGGCACTCCTACATGATTTTGTGCATCCTATAATGTTTGGATAAGCCATCTTGGATTTTTGTGTGCTAGATTAGATGATGAGAAATATCCACCCCCAACCTGACCTTGTACACACCTATATTTGATTCTTATTTTACCTTTGAATCAATGTATAGAACAACAACCTCTTCACTCCTTTCAATCAGTGAGGGAGATATATGTGAACTAGAGGACCTTACTTTCTCATCATACTTCACATATTGGATCACTAGAGTCTTCAATTGTGCTATAATATAGATTGTAAAAGTTGTGGAAGTCTCATTGTAACCAACAACACAAGATGATATCATAGTGTTTCAAACCTCCTAGAAACATTGACCACTTGTGACACTGAAGGAACATAACCTTGGATCGTCAATAACTTGCCAAAATCTGTAACGACCCTTGATTATTAATTATAATTAATTTAATAATATAATCCTAAAAAGATTAGCTAAACTATATTTATTTCTTAAAATAGCATTAACTAATTAATTATTATTAATTAGTTATTGATGAGTGTCAATGATTAAATTAAGTATTAATTAATTCATTAATAAATAAGGTAAAGAAATAAAAAGGAGGATAATAAACTTTATTGATAAATTAAGTTACGTATCCCACAAGGGATAACATATTAAATACACGAGGATAAAATAATAAAGGAGGGATAAGGGTATTAACGGCGGGAGGATAAGGGGGTAATAAAGGAGTTAGGTGAGGAGGTAAATGCGGGGGGAGTCGGTGAAGGAGGGATAAGGAAGGGAAGGAGTTGGAAGGAGGATTATTTGACGGGAGTTTGCCATGGATTTTGGGAGCGGGGAGTATTGCAGAGAGAGTGCACCGGAGTTGCTGGGGGTTTTGGGCACGGAGGGCCAGGATATCCATTGATATCCTGGGGCTAGGGAGCTACCTAGTTGGCAGGGAGGACGGTTTTGGGTAGTGTTTTGCAGCAGTGGTCAAGGAGACAAGCGGCGGACAAAAGGGAGGATTATTAGCATCAGACTTAGGTATTTATCTAAAATTTATGCATTGTGGTATTATGTTAGAAAAAAATTATTATTCATTGTAGAATTTAAGTTACTGAAGTTGCTGTTATAAAATTACTGTGTTATGAAATTACTGTCTTAGTTTATCAAAATAAATTGATGTAAAATTAAATCCGGCTATTACATTTGGTATCAGAGCCGTGGTTCAAAATCTGGAACCAAGGGCCTACCTACCCACCCATAAATTTAAATAAACATGTCTACTTAGTTGTGGTAAAACCCTAAATAAATGTATTAGGGTGAATAAAAAAAATTGGGCCTTAAGGGCCAAAACTCCAGCCACGCTTAACCTGCACACAAAACATATAAACTTTAATAATAATAAAAAAAATAAAATTAAAACCATCTACATTATCTTATATTTTTGTTTTTGTTACAATACTAGTTATTACTCTTGGCCTAGTTCTTTTACCTCCTTTAGCTTCTTTCTTTCCACATTGTTATAGAAGTTGCTTTCGCACTCCCACATTGTATTTACCTTTTGACCAACTTTTGGGGTAATTTGTTGGACGTTAATGAAATTAACTAATCTTATTTTATCTTATCTCTTATATTTTGCATATGTTTCCCAATTTCATTGTTTGGCCTAAACTAACATATTGCAAAAGGCTTCTTAAATACGTATCGACTGATTCATTGCCTCCTCGAATCAAAATTACATCTACTTATATTGTTTTTGCATATGTTATATATCATAAATATTTTTACACATATTAATGCCCGAATGTGCCTACAGAAAGGCAAAGAATTCCCTGACACAAAAGATACGTCTAATCTTTTTCTTTTCACCTGTCTAATGGATAGATTCGGGTGAGGGTTCGTTTTTGTTTTCCCATGGTTCGATTTAATTCACCTCCTGGCGAATACAACTTGTATGTCGAAGAGCTTGGGTGGTTGTTCTCATGGAGCAACCACCGGACGGTGCTCTTATTCTGAAGCGAGGTTCCTAGAGTCCCCCAAAAACCTACCTGCCATATGCCAGTAGGAGTAAAAATCCCTACCTCCCGTAGACTAGAAGGATGCAAGGAGATGGACGCTGGCAAATGGGTCTAGAGTAATTGTGGCTCACACTGGTCAATGACCAATAAGAAACTGAGCCTTACCACATTAGGGGGTTCAGGGATCTGTAGGGGTGCTACCCATAGGAAGGGTAGTACGGATACTAAGTAGGCGAGGTTCGAGATGAGTAAGCACGCTGGGTAACTAGCGGTTCATGTGCTTAATCTCCACTCCGAATAGCTGACGAGCATCCATCGGCTGCACATCATGAAATGAGTCAAAAGGCCCACCATTATCAGTGACCACCATGCTCTTGATTAGTTTATTAGGTTAGCATATCTTCAAAGATGTTCAATTTTGAACTTCATCCATTTGAGTCAATCCTAATGTGAGCACCTAACCATATCCTATTCTATTTCTGCAATTGAATACATGTAATAAAAAAAAAAGAAAGAGGAAAACAAAAAGGACTGAAAATGATATGAACATGCACGTGTATTCATTAAAACATTTGTTAGCTGATGGCTAAATTTTTCTCACAAAATCAACTATATTTCATCGTGTTTTAGAAATATACCTATATACGTATGCAAGCCAAAGTACAGCCTAAAACTCAGCATACTCTTCGGCCCACCCGTGCCATTGGCAAGGAAGGCGCTTCTCATTTGAAAGGGAATTTTTCATTCAACCAACAATATACTTCCATAAACTCATGAGAAAAGGTAGGCATCTTGCAGCAATACATTACAGAAAGTTGCTAGAAAGATCCCCATAATGTGCAAAATATTTCCATTCATTACAAACATTTCATCCCAATTGTCAAAGGGATTTTGGTTAGTTGGCGAAACAGGGAATGCTTCATACCCCACAGTGATAATAAAAATAAGAAGCATCCTGTCCAATAAAAAAAAAAAGATAAAGAACATTTCGCCCAAATATCTAAGGGCTTTGCTTGAATTTGATGAGGGTTTGCACCAGCAACCAATAAAGGAAACGGCCGCACCAACAACCAATAAAGGAAACAACCTAAATAGAAGAGGAAGTAACCACAACAACAATTTCTGAACTGGTTCAAAACCAAGGTATTTATCCCCAGATCACGACAATTCAAGGTCATAAATCCCTACACGTATATGCACTAAAACAACTCAAATTCATGGAAGAAAAAGATTTGTCACAAAAAGAGGAACCCATTTAGCCAGATCATAGCGGACACGATGGGATCTCCAAAAGGCCAAAAACCATGTAATTCATACACAGATTTCTTTAATTCAATGAATGGGAAGAATTCAATATCCTCTGATAAGTTCCAAGAAAACCCAAATAAACGGAGATTTACAGACAATTATGTAGGATATGAACGTTACCATTCTCGATGTACGCCATGCCTCGCAGACGGTAATCCCAAGTTTGTCTTCCTCCTCTTCCTCGACCGAAAGAAAGTCTGAAATAATACTTTTAAGCACTAGAAATTTCCAGAATAGTCCGACGTATTGTTCCTGTTATTATTGTTTCTCTGGCCATACTATAACCCCTACACATTCGATTTGCCTGCAAAACTACGCAAACGCAGGCAGGTATTCAAAATTTTGCAATTAAATTTGCTGAATTTGGCGTGGCAGAGAGGTTTCTTAGGTGTTTGGTATTGAGAGCCGGAGGCCGGGCACGTGGGCCTCATGCGAGGACCCACGATGCCCATTCATGTACGTGTAGTATTTCAAGAGTAGTTTATTTATTTTATTTTATGTTTTTTATTTTATTTTTTTGTTGTTTATTTTCTTATTATTATTTTAATTATAAATTAATTGTTTTAAATTTTTATTTTTTTTGTATTTATTTTTAATTAT
>SNQJ01S0251217.1:0-10334 GCA_010110895.2 Picea sitchensis | reverse complement strand
AACTTGTTGTAATAAACCACCCTTACACACTAGTTGACCCCATTGCCCAACCTTAGGCACTAGTCTTTAGTTGACTTAGGGAAAGGGCTGCTTTTTCATTTAGATTAAGACTTGCACTTGCATTGCTGCTTGAACATCTTAGGTTAGTTTTCCCTTAGGCCTTTAACCAATTAAAATTAACTCCTAGAACATTAACTTTAAAATTAATTTAGTAACTAGGGACTACCCCCCTTGGCTTCCCTAGGAGTAAGCCTAGAAGGAAGAGGTTCCAGTCAAGGTGACAGTGTGGGCTGGGAACCTAGGCATTGTGCCTCCAAGGACACACTAAGTGAGCGGGACTTAGCTCACGTTAGCAAGTGTGTATTAGGACGGCAACAACCCCCATATAGTATGACTAGCTTAGTTGTGTATGCCTAATATGCTTATGCTCATGGTTAAAATTATCTAGTATTGGATCTCACACATAACTAAATGCTAGCTTAAGCTCGTGGAGGCATAGGAGTAAATCTTGTGCTTGGTTATTTCTTTACTTGCAAGCTCTTATTTCTTAAGCATCTATCTTTCAAGTTTGCAAACACATATGGGCATGTAAATGGTGTAAGGCTTTCTCTTTCATTCCAGCATTCATTTCAAGATCTCTATACGCTTCACATGCAATAATTTAATAATCTAGGACTTCATTACTTGTTGTTTTCAAGTTTCGGTTTTGGCTCTTTTTGACACTTTTTGGGCAAGTAAAACTCACCTTAACACACCTAAACACCTAAAAATACTTAGTCCATAGGCCTAATAACCAACTAGACTTAATAGGACACCTTTACTGTTCCATCTTTGCCATTTAAACGAGGACTAGAGGAAGCAACAGAAGGTGATAGGCCGAGGACGGTCTCGTGGTGCTCAGCGTCCTTTTTCGGGAGTACTCTTTTCCCTTGGGCTGACCTGTGGAGCTAGGGTAGGCCTCGTTGCCATACTTCTTGAGCACCCAGCAGTTACTTGGTACAAGCGGGGGGAGTATTGGGTTGACACATAGCTAGGATTGAAATCTCACTTAATAATCTTTAATCGGCTCCTTAATCCACTACAACATTGGGCATCATTTCAGTATATCTTTTATGGTTGGCATTTAATTAACACTTGCAAGCACTCCTTCACATTTACATTTACATGCAAGTTTAGTTTATGCTTTGTGGATTAATCATCTAAGTCATCATATTTGTGTTTTGGAGCACTTTCTCTTTCAAGCATCTTTCATTTAAGTGGTATTCATATTCTTGGCGTGATCACTCGAGAAGTTGCGCATCCTCTTGGAGGCACTATCTTGTTGGGTCTTGAGTGATTGTTGTGTGCCATTGAAAGCAGTCCAATAGAGTAGTGCATCCCTTTTGAGGAGACACTCTATTGTGAGCATGTTTGGCTTGTTGTGTTGACGAATGCATCCACTTGAGTATCTTTAATTCCTGCACATACAAGCAAGTGTTAGTTAGTGTTGTATATCTTGTATCCATTGTATTTTTTAGCATAACTTTTTTGTAATGTTTAGATATTCTTTATTGTACTTTTGTATCAAGTTTGTATCTAATCTTTGTAATCTTGTAACTTTTGTGTAATCAACCTCCCTTGAACTTAGTTGACCCCTTGCCCAATCTTAGGCACTAGTCTTAGTTGTCCTAGGAAAAGGTTTGCTTGAAATATTAATTGTTGCACCTTGCATTGTTGACTTTGCATCATAGGTTAGATTTCCTCAAACCTTTAACTAATTAAAACCAACTCCTAGAACTTAAACTATAAATCTCATTTAGAAACTACGATCTACCCCCCTTGGCTTCCCTAGGAGTAAGCCTAGACGAAAGAGGTTCAAGTCAAAGTGACAGTGTGGGCTTTGAACCTAGGCATTGTGCCTCCAAGGACACACTAAGTGAGCAGGACTTAGCTCATGTTTGCAAGTGTGTATAAGGACGACAACATCTTTGGCGCCGTTGTCGGGGATATGTCATTTATCCTTGGTCAAAACGACTTAACTTATTTTTTTAGAACTAAACAATAAAAACTTTAGTCCCTAAAATTCTTGAACTTGCATTGGTTGATTTTGTGTGTTTTCTTCCCATGTGGCGACTCCATTGAACAAATCTGTCAGGTATACTACTAGGATTACTTCACAAGGAGTAATTTATTATTTTCTTGAATCTGAAAAGGTTTATAGGAGGAGGCTAAATCGCCTTGTTCCTAGGAAGTTACTTGAAAGTCTTGGAGAGGAAGCACTCACTGATATCCAATACTTGTTCCAAACTAATAATCAACAAACTGTTAATAATCCCACTAATACTCCTAATGCAACCATGAGTATCTTTTTGAGGCCTTTGAATTTTGCAGCAATCCAAGGTGCTCCTCACCAAGTTCCTGAAAAGACTATTGATAAGTTGCCTACTTTCCAAGGAAACAATGCCATTAGTGCCAAGTCTCACATCTTGAATTTTAAGATGTGTGTTGAGAGATATTGTAGGGGTCATGATGAAGAAGATGTGAAAATGACCCTATTTGTGTATTCACTGGAAGATGTTGCTGAATGGTTTACTGATTTTGATCCAACAAAGTTTAGTACCCTTGATTCAATATTGGAAGAATTTAGGAAGAGATGGGGTGATCAAAAGGAACATAGATTTCAGTTAGCTACTCTCACTTCTAGTCATAAAAAAGAAAATGAAACTGTGGAAGAATTCAACACTAAGTTTAATAGTTTGGTGAAGAGTCTTCATGCTGATATTCTACCTTCAGATAGTGCAGTCTTGATATATTATATGGAGGCATTTGAAGGGGAAATGAGGTATGCCTTAAGGGATAAGGATTCTCAAACTTTAAAAGCAGCACAAGCTTTAGCTATCAAAATTGATAAAAATATGCAAGATGCCAGGAAGTCTAATATTCCTGGTTTCACAAGAGGTTCTTTTTCAAAGGTTAATGATGAAAAGAAGAAGAAGGTTGAGGGTCAAGAGTCATCAAGTGATGGAATTAAGGAGTTGACCCAACTAATTAAGCAAATGGAAATAAATCATGCCAATCAAATCAGTGCTTTGCAAAATAGATTGATTACTATGGAGAGGTCCCAAAATAATAGACAACATCCTAAGCCAAATGATAAATGGCCAAAGAGACCTCCTCCCCAAGATCAAAGACCACCAAATCCATTTGAATCCACTAACATGGTTGACCACCAAGCTATTCCTTATTGCAGACCTTGTGGGCAATTTCATGAAGAATCAACTTGCCCAGTCTTCCTTCACCTTCGTGATGAGATGGGACCTTATGGTTCAGAAAATGAACAAGTTAATATGTTTGGTTATGGGTATAATGTTGGCATGTATGATTGGATGGATTTGATGGAACATAGTGAGGGGGTAAATAGCATGAATTGCATAAATGATGTTGTGATGGATAAGACAACAAAAAAGTTTGGTCCTAAGCCTACCCCACAACAAGTAGCTGAAATGGCTAAGTTTAGAGGCATTTCCTACCAAAGGAATGGAAATAAAAGTCAAGATAAAAATCAAGCAAACATTCCTAAGGTATCTCCAATTAAATCTTATAGCCTTTTTCCTAGCTACAAACTATGCGATAACACTACCAATAGCCACTACCTTGGCGTGGTGACCAGCTGAATGGCAGTGTCACACTGCTACATGCCCATGGACCTAATAGGTTGGCTCGTGATGAGACCCCCTATCATCCAACTAGGTTTTGAGTTTATTTTTTTTGTGGGTCCCTCCTTTTTTCTTATCGAGAAGCCTTTTATTGCTTTCTTGGGGATCCCTGGGCGAAGCATTTGAAGGTTTTCTTCTTTTTGCTTTTATCTTTTGCCATCTACTTTTACCCTCCGGGCCTTTAGCCCCTTCTTCCCACAAGGCAAGGTACAACCCTTAACTAGCTTGGCAAACCCAATGCCCAAACCAATGCAGGGGATGGATGAGCAAGAAGATGATGAAAAGTGATAAGTATGGTGGGAATGGACGATGGCCTTTCATGAACCCACCCAGTGGCAACTCACTCCTAAGGGAACCAACTTGCTAGGGCGTTTTGTGATCCCCCCAGGTATGGACAAGTCAAAAGGCATAAAGTCCAAGCACACGTTATAAAGCAAAATAGAATTAAATTCACATATTCAAATGTTTTGAGAATCAGAGTGACAGATACCATGATACCCGGACTCATTACCTCATGGAGCAAGACCCACTGTTGTTGAAGGACCAGGCCGATGGGATGGATGTTGCTGCTGCCAGGATGGAGGTGCTGAAGAAGAAGGATGGGCCCTCCAGGGCTAGGCTCAAGTCAATATGGCTCACGGTACTCCATGTCTAGGACCTGTGGGAATCGAGACATAATCTCCTTAGTTATCCCTAAGCTAGGGGATAACAGGGAGCATTTGAAAAACATGCATGAGACATCAAACAAAGGTAGATAAGATAAGATAATTTTATTAATGTCCAACAGATGACCACAAAAGTAAACCAACAGGACTGGAAGGTACAACCAGTGACCTAAGATACAATGTGGGAGTGAAAAAGTAGCTTGCTGATACAATCTAAAGTCAGAAAATATAAACTCATATCACTAGGTAGAGCATTTTTCTTAATGAATTCGCTGTTTTCAATAAAGATGAACAAATACGAGTCACTGCAGGACCAGTTACTGAAAACCACAGATATTAGATATCTGTTGTAATATATTGATAAAACGTTGATCAAGGCATGGTGACAATTACGTTAAATGGCCTACCATCTTCGTATGAAAATTTTGTTGAGACATTAAAATTTAAATATAACCTCTTGAGATGTTGATCTAACATTTAATGTGAAAAATACGCCTTATATTTATGGAAAAATACTTACAAATAGTAGAGCAAAAAATGGAAGGCCATATACAATGAAGATCTTAACCTCTTTCGTAGAGCAACTAAAACAGAAATAAAGTCAAACTTCAGAGTATGCTACAGGCTCTAAATTCTTTGTGTCTTTGATCAACAAACACCCTTAGCCAGAAGTTGATGGCGTACCTCATCACGCCACAAGGAACAAAAGGAAAACAATACGCTAACCTCGATCTCAAAAATAGATTTACATTGAATCTCAAAGAATGAATAAAGCAGGAATCCTCAAGCAATGCCAAATCCTAGAAAAGATAGAACAGACTAGAGATCAGCAGTCTCCAAACAAGGCAGCCCTCCAATGAATGTGCCGTTGAAGCAGCACTGAACACAGATCCTGCAAAAATTGTAACTCTTGGCATACCAACACTCCCAAAAAATAAACAAGGCAAAGGTCATCCAAAAGTCTGCTCTTGACCAAATGGGCGTTGGACAAAATCCCTTGATGTATCACAAGCCAGGCAAAACTTGTAGCTTATAAGAACCACTGAAGTCTGTGTACCCATCTGTCCTCTGCATCATTCAACATCCATCTCGCATTGAGAACCAGAGACTATTGACAATGGTGCAAGAGTGAATACAATCTCCAAGAGTAATACTATTGAAGAGGGCACCAAAATCTCCCACTCGGGGGTGTTGAACCTGGGTCTCAGTGTTAATACTATCCAGATCACCTCGCTGCTTGCCGCTAGATCACACTCCCATGGGCAACAACCACCATTACCTTGCTAGCCTACTTGCAGAAGGTGTCCTTGCTGGCCCCATCTGAATCAAGGGTAAGTTACTAGTTCTCCTTGCCAGCATACTTGATAAGGCTCTTGCAGTATGTATGAAAAGATTCTTGCCGGATAAGGTTCTTGCTGTAGCCTTCTTGCATTCATCTAACTTCCATCCCCTTATGAGTGCAGGTAATAGGCACAACATGCATCCAGAGGTGCTAAAGATAGTCTTTGCCTCATGCTAAAGTCATGCACATGGGTATGACCAAGAGATGCAATGGCTGGTATGCTAACCCTGATTAGAGTTCTTATTATCTGTTAACAGGTAAACTTCTGGTCTTCTTGGATTCCTCTAGGGAAAGCCAAATAACTATCACATACACCATATATTGGAGACACTCACTAGTAGTTTCTGGAATCATGCACACAAAGCATAGACAGATGTCAAGGTTTGTATGCATAGAGGTGAGGTGCTGGTCTTTCCCAGGTGTGCTTTCTCTCTTTTTAATATTTCACTGCCACCCAAAAGGCCTAGTGGGTTTACTTTTCTCGACTTGTCATAGCATAGCCCTCCACTGTTTTCCCTGTGGCAATTATATGGGCTCGTATTTACTATTTTTATTTACAATATAATGCAAATTTTCATTTATACTCCATTGACTTTATAAATGGACAGCATTGGAATAATTTTCCTATACATATTACTGCACTCCATTTTAATGGTTCCTTGACAGAGATTCTTTGGATCCAGCTCCTCCAGCCAGATTTCCATACAGAGATTCTTTCCTTTGGCCTTGGTTGGTAGGAGAGATTCACACTCAACTTCAGAGTTTGACCCCCTTTCTCCTCTGCCTGACAGTAGGCTCTTGGAGCACTGAGGTTCTTTCCCATAAGGTCGGCTTCAGAGCATTGTATTTCCTTTTGCCATTATGGTAGTTGCTCTTAGATCATAGTGATCAGTTTGGTTTCTTGGTTTTATAGGAGTGACCTTCACACTCCCGCTTTGTATTGCATCTATGTACTGAGCAGCTCCATTGACCTACTTTTGGTCATTTGTTGGACATTAATAGACTTATCTTGACAGTGAGATCCCATTTTATGGTGTGGAATGTCATCACTACATAAGATGATTGAAACATTTATATGTCACTTTCGATGTATATACCATGGCTTGGAAATGGCAGGATTACAAGATGGCTTGATAATTTTATTATGAACATAGTATCTTCATTTGTATAACATTTTTTTATCAATTGTTAATCACTTTGACTGTTTACAATGGTAATTAATGTTAGTCTAGTGATGAGCAATAATTGTTGATTGTTTGCTTTGCACTAGTAGGTGGTGCAATCTTGCTCTTTGCATTTGACAAAGTGATTTCAGTTCCTTTTGTTTTATCGTTATTCCAACTATGTTCTGAAAGGGTCTTTAATTTCATGCAGTTGAGTTTATTGTATCGAAGGTATGAAGTGGCAGGTGCATATATCAAAACTGGTGGTTTGCCTGATAATTCAACAGGGCTTGAAGTTGGAACTGTTGGTGTAGATAAATGGTCACCGCTTACTTTGAAAGTGCTGAAATCACTTCCCTTTGCACTTACCAGTTCTCAGTTGAAAGCTGCTTCAGAAATTATTTGGGACCTAAGAAGGCCAGTACCAATGAGTCGTCTTCTAGCGGTATTTGCACCATACACAAAAGCTGTTGTTACACAATACGTTTTATGGATTTGAGTTATCTGTTGTGTATGTTTGTCTATAGTTTTTCCAATAGTAAATTCTTTAGAATTTGGAACAAATTCTTCATTTATAATTTTTTTTCTTTGGAGGCCTCAATGAGGAATCGTGATATATATATAGGACTAATTTTTTTCTAAAACTGAATTAGTTCCTTAAAATGTTTCCCATAACGTGGAATGCTTGCAATCTGAGAAATTTGTATGACAAAAATGTAATTCTAAATTTTTAATTAAAAATTGATTTTGGGGTATAAAATGTGCATATGTAGTTGTCTATGGCTGATGACTATTCTTATGGTTGTTGTAATCTGTAGATTTCATATTAGTGCAGTAGTATCTTCTTTCCAATGGAGGTACAAACTTTATCATCAACAAGGCAAAGTTAACCAAAATGTTTAACACTTTACATTTTTGGGGTTTTCCAAGGAAGTCAAAGTTTCCTAGAATTTTCAGTATTCAGAAGTTGGAACAAAATACTCTAAATGGAAAAGAATCTGATCTTTCTGACGATGACTGGAAGTTCATGCTGTTCAGAAGTAACTCAGAATGAAAGAGGACAGAAAGAACCTGTAAGGGGAACTGCTGGGTCAACTCTTTGCATACTCTTCATATAATCCACCAGTGGTAATATTGAACTGAGTTTGAGTTACACACCAGTGAACTATCGACGATTTTTTCAAAGTGATTTTGAGTTGAGTTGGACAACAGCTCTGGAAGACTACCAGAATGAAATGAAAACTGAGTTTAGTAAAGTATCCGGTAAGCAAATTAAACCTTCTTTTATAAGTTACACTTAGAATTTCAAAGGTGCTTAAAACCAAAATGAAGGCAAAGAGTTTTCTTAATAATCTAAGGTACTGAAAGGATTTCAAAAGTTAAAACTTGAGGAAAAAAACTTTTGGATTGTGCAACTATGGCAACATGATTAGCAATCAGACCAAATGCAGACTAAAGGAGACCTTGGCATTGGAGATTATTGAGGACCATAGTCTTAGATTGAGAAAGATCTTGATAGAATATATTTTAAGGGTATGGAAATGATGTATTAACTCTTAACATAGGAGAGGACTGTGAAAATCCGCTACATAGTGTTGAGAATGTAGCAAGGAAGGCCTTCCACTCATTGCAGTGTCCTAGTATGGTGGAGGACAATGAAACATTAGTCAAGTGATAAATTAAACTATTGTTGTGTTATATTCTTCAGTTGACTTTATTGAGCACCTTTTCTAAGGTTTAAGTGAAAAATAATTTAAGTTGTGGTCTTTTAATCTTGACCATTGATCTCATCATGAGGAAGAGAGTTAATCTCAGCCATCAATCATTTTGGGATTAGGGTTTCACTTGCTCAATGAAGTATAAGGAAATCAACTTATTCACAGAGAGAGAGGGCGAATTTCATTGGAGAAGAGAGATTTGCCAAGGATTTGCTGGACAGGTATTGCAGGGAGACAAAGGAGGTCATTTTCCAAGTGAATCGACTTACTTCATTAACATTTTGTAGAGGTTTCACTTCAGATCTGAGAGGATCGTACAGGGTGATGCAGGGAGCCGTACCACAATGCAGAGGCTGACGTTTATGTCATTGCTGAGTTGTTCTGGCCTGTAGAAATTTGTGGGGAGGCCGTACGACTTGCTGGGGAAGGGTTTCTCTGGGGTTTACTCAACCATTTCTGTGGATCGATTTATTTTGTAAGAGATCTCTATATTTTTTTGCTGAAAAATAATAAAATCCACAAATCTGCTGCACTGGTTTTCCCTTCGGGGTTTTTCCAGAGACGATTGTCCAAAAATACTTGTGTACATGTGATGATTGCTGTTTTTTTTTTCATCTAAGGTCCCGGTCATTATTTCTGCTGTGCTTAATTTATTTGTGGAAGAAAACCTGGCATAATCAGTTAAAAGAAAATTTAATTGGTTTAAGTGAATTGGGTTTAGAAAAATTTCACATGGTATCAGAGCGGGACTGTTAAAGAGCAATATCGCAGATGGATCTATTGAAGCGTGAGGATCTAAGGCATAGATCAAGGCAACTGCATATATTTTTGCAGTGCTAGGGTAAGGCAGCATAAGGGTTTAAGCCGTGAGGGTTTGAATAGCAACACCTTTTCAGAAATGGCCATGAGTACGAGGGTTGAGGATAGGTTTCAGGGGGCTCAAAATTACCCCACCTGGAAAGAGAGGATGCCTATGGTGTTGGAGGTCAATGAGGTCTTTGAACATACACCAGAGACTGCAACTGCTCCTACAGATGTAGCTCAACTAGCCATCTAGAAGAAGTGTGAGGCAAAAGCAAAGAGCTTGATTCTTGATGGGATAAAGGATCATGTGGTCCCGCATCTTTCAGGAAAGACTACCGCAAAAGACATGTGGAAGGCCTTGAGTGACCTATACCAAAACAAAAATGAAAACAGGGTGATGGCTCTGCGCAAGCAGTTGCGTGGGACCAAGATGGCCAAAGGTGAGGGTGTGATTCCTTATCTTCCCAGAATAACTCAGATCAGAGATGAGCTTGCAGCAGTTGGTGAAAATACCGAGGACTCTGAGTTGGTGCGTATTGCATTGGATGGCTTTTCGAAGTCATGGGATGTCTTTGTCTGTGGAGTGGTAGCTTGGGAGAAGTTACTTGAATGGCAAAGCCTATGGGATGATTTTGTGCAGGAAGAGATAAGGCTTGGTTAGTTAGGATCATCATCTTCACCACAAATCATGGATGAGGAAGGTTTGGCACTTGCTAGCAAAATGGCAAGGGAAAAACGAAGAAGAAAGGTGGAAAGAAGAAGAACATTGACTTTTCTAAAGTCAAATGTTTCTAGTCTCACAAGATGGTGTTGAATTTTAATGAAGATTTGTACCTTGGACAAGTGGTTCCTATGGGTTTTTAAACTTTTACCTAGGAATGTGGTCCACAACTTAAAAGTGGGTCTTTTTCATAAAGTCACTTTATAAGTGGTAAAGTGAACTTTAA
>SNQJ01S0251214.1:0-12820 GCA_010110895.2 Picea sitchensis | reverse complement strand
TTATCACTTGTAATTGCATTCAAGATCATTTTACATTCAATATATCATAAAAAAATAACCACAAATACACAATACACAATAATTTTACGTGGAAACCAAAATGGGAGAAAACCATGGAACACTTTTTAATGTATCAAAAGATTACATTCACTGGAAGCACCAACTTCCAAGATTCTAAAGAACTAACTGGAAGGAGGAACCAACACCCTAAATTTTATATCACCAACTAGAAGGAGGCACCAACCCCCTTTTGAGCACCAACTCACACTTCTCAGGAACCAACCTACAAACTGAAGACACCAATCTTCTAAGCACCACCCAACCTCCCTTATTTCAAAGATTGAAATTATAGAAAAATATCTTCTACAAAACTTACAATAATTACTAGATCACACTCTTGATCAGAACAATTTTTTCAAGGTGAAAATACTTGCCTTGATATATGCAAGCATAGATTGCATCACCCTTGATTTGTAGCTTTCATATGTTTTCTTATTACCTTCACCGGATCACCTTCTTAGCATTTTTGTTGAGTCATCCACTTATTTCCCAAACTGAACCATATATGGAATAAGTTCTTCATTCTTCTCCTCTCGTATTTGCCTCTGTAACTTTCAATTGATCCTTTCAACAGGCCTGGAACAACACCCAAACTAGATATGAAAAATAACATTAACACAATATTTGAGCTTGCACTAAATGACCCTTCATTTTCCTAAGATCTAGCCTTAATTCACTTCAAATTTGGCCTAAAATTCATCTCATATTTAGCCTCTAATATTAATCTCAAACCATCCTATAGAATCACATTACATGGATCTTGGAAACCACCTTAGAACATGTTATCATAATTATAGAGTCATGCCTTGGTCTTGGGAAGATCAAGGCATTCCTAAATGAGTCACAGTGAGTGTGTTATGTTCATGAAGTCATTGATCAAATAAAGGGTAATATGCATGTCAATAGAGAGTTAAGTCATAGGTTTGAGTTAAAGGGTGTCATGTCTATCTCATAATGCACCATCAAGGGGCATAAGAATCCATCATGTTGAAAATTTGTAAAGGTCCTTGTCTTCCTAGTTTAAAATCATGTCACAAAATGGGAAATTATGTGTCAAAGTTATGTAAAAAGGTATCATGGTTCATCATAACAATTGATGAGGTCAGAAATGGGACAATGATTACACCCCATGTCATTTGTACCATTGGAAAACTTCAAACAAATGCACGCTGCTCAGAGGTCTTGTCATCTATGAACAAGTACTTTCTTTTTCAAATCCGCTCCTTATCCACTCACACATGCACATTTTCCACCTTTTGTCTATTTTCATTGCATTCATGACCTATGCATAAGCCATAATCTCTTGAATAAGATTTAAAGTCTTCTGCTACGCAAACTCTGTGCAGATTCCTCTCGCTACACAAACTCTGTGTGGTATTACTCTCTATGCAAAGACTATTGCTATGTTTTTTTCTACACATTCCTTTTTCGTAGTATCATTGTGTAAAAAACCTTTTTAGCTCGTTGTTTATGCTAGCTTATCCCCTGAATAGTTCACCTCTCATACAACAAAGGTTTTTTACTCTTATTCGAGCAAACCCTAGCCTTGTTGATTTGCTACGCAAGCTTGCCTACTGAATTTCGAATACACATTTGCTTTTAAATAGTTTGAAAAGTTTACCTTACAAATAAGATATCACAGATCCATGACAACACAAGAGAAAAATAAGTACAAGGGAGGAAACATGCTAAGGTATGAGCCACAGAGTCTAAATTTGGTGAATTCAGACCCTGCATTCAAAATGTCTTTTGAGCAGACTGGGTGCATAAGGTTTTGTGAGAAGATTCTAGGGTATAATGTGCAACTGACAAAGGAGTTTGCCCTAAAATTTAATGGTGTCAATAAAACCATTGCAGAGGTCACCTTTCCAGTATCATAGGAGACCATAGTAGTTGCAACAGAGATTCCAATATAGGGAGTGAAATGGTTTAAAGGTATGCCTCTCGAGCTTATGTTTTATATTGATTTCCTCAAGCCTCGGTATAGAAAGCAGAAGAATGGTTCCACTATCCCCAGGGAGTATGTTTTGGAACCCTATGAGAAGATGTTGAGAGTAATCCAAAGGTATTTTACTTGTGAGGGTAGGTTTGACAGGGTGTGTTTGTACCATATAAGACTCCTCATGCATTTCACAGGAAAAATCCCCCTTAACTTACCATATATAGAAGCTTAGGAAAAATGGAAGATAAAGTCCACACCAGGGCTGACCAACTTAAGAGTATCATTTTCCACTTCTCCTTGGTAAAGTTGTTAGTGGTTGAGGATCTAAGAAAATTTAACAGGGACTAGGATTACTTCTTGACATCAACAAACATTCCCATGGATCCCAATGGAGATACCCCCTTGTCTGTTGAAACACTGGATTCTAATAGCTCAGGAGAAAAAGGAGGAATTTCTTCTAAAAAGGGAAAGGGAAAATAGATTGAGGGACCATCACCAAGCCAACCAATTCGGAAGAAAGGTAGGAGGATACAATTCACTGATGAGCCAAAAGAGACACATGCACCCAACAGACCAATCACAAGGTCAGATGCTAGATGGTTTTCCACACCCACAATACAGACAAATTTTGTTGAAATTGCAGCTTAGGAGATGGATGAAGAACAAGTGAAGTCAGGGGAGAAAGATACAGAGATCATGGAGATGTAGCAACAACTCAGAGAAGCTCAACATGTCATAGCTCAGTTCTACCAGGAGAGAAGAGAATTGAAAAGGGAGATGGCAGAGAAGGCTCCTGAGGAACAGACACCAAAAATTAAGGAAGATTATAGAAATGAAATATAAAAGGAGAAGGAAGTTTTTAAAAGACCCAAGACTACAGTTTCAGCCAAACCTTCAACTCCTGTAACAAGGTCCTCAACCAGGAAAAAGAGTGCAGATGTGCAAGGCCAACCTACAACAATTGAAAAACCACATACATCATTTGGAGAGGGTGAGAAAAATGTGAAGTGGCTAAATAAACAATTGAGGGAATCCCAAGACCAAATTATTCGGATCAGGGAAGAAAAAAGGATATCAGAAGACAAAATAATGAAATTTTTTTGAGAATGCAAATCAGCCATAGATAATGCTTGTGCATCCCTTTCTAGTGCCCAGTCCAAACTGAGAAGAAATGTAGCCCTACTCAGGCAAGTAGGAAACATGAAAGTGAAAAAATTGACATTAAGAAAGGAAAACAAGTATCTCAAGCAAAAAATCCATCTAAATGATGAAGCCAGAAGAATGCTTGAACTACCTGTAGAAGTAGTAGAGGTATGATTGAAGAAACTTCACATTTTTGTATTTTTGTGGTAAGAGGTCATCTCAATTTTTTATTATGTCATATAATATGTACTCATCGTGGGAGTTTGCATTGAGTAATTACAAAGGACATAATGATGAAAAATGGTTTTTATAGAAGGGTGACAGCATAAAACATTTCCTAAGCATTGATGTAGTTTTTTGGATTGGTAAATTGTCATACACAACACTTGTGTAGCGAGCTCTCACTACGCAAATGTTGTAGGAACACATGACTAGAAAGGACAAAATTGGGTGTTTGGTATACAATATTTGAGGTAAACATGGGTCTCCAGTGAAGTGTTGACACCAGGATCTGCACGGGTTTCAAAAAAATGAAGTGTGCTACACAAAGTTGCTACGTAAACATTGTAGGTAGCACTTGCGCAACAATAACTCCAGTTTGCTACGCAAAGGTGGCAGAGTTTCCCAACAATGCAAAGATGCCTCAAAATGGTTGCCAAATGTTCTTGGTGACTCATCACAACAACATATTCGAATTTTTCTCAAGATCTATGATTGTAAAGATATTTTGTTCATATTTAACATGGTCAAAATCAGATTTACTATTTTTAGTAAAGTTGTTTATGAGTTGTTCTCTTTCAATGTAACTAGATCCACTATTATAGATAGAAGTAGTTCAAATCCTACTAGCCTAGTGGGGAAATATATCTATAAATATTTGATGATTTTGATGTAAAAAGGGGCGAGTTGGTAGAAGTATAGTCATTTTGCTTGATATTGGAAAAAACTTCTCTGAATTTGAATGAAATACAAATGCAAAAGTCTAGAACTTTCCAAGAAAGAGATTCTAATGGTGGTGTTCTGAAGCTTGTGCTCTAGTCTTTGTATGTACTTCTTGTTTCTTATTATTCATCTTCATTTCATCCGTTTAAATCTGATATTAAAAGGTCTGAAATTCATCTAAATGGTGCTTTAGATTCAAGTGATTTAAACTTTGTTTTTTCTCTCAACTGGTCTGAATTCACCTTTCATAGTGCTCTGATTCTGTTACATGTTTCCATCTTCTTTCACCCTACACAAAAAAATAAAAAATGGAAAGTTCATCACCTAATTTAGCCTTTGTTCCTCTTAGAATTTCAACATACCAGTCATTGTTTTCATTCATTTTTAGGGGTTGAATCCATTTCCCAAGAGATACCATACCTCCTTGCCAACAAACCTTATAAAAACCTATCCAATTATCAAAACCTAGCCATTGATTTTAGCAAGAAAACATATCTATTAGAGACTAAGTGACAAGAGAGATCCCCCTCCGAACTGTATAGGCTAGTGTCCAGTTATAAATTGGTTTTGTGGTTACCTTTGTCAGTTGTTTCTTCATCCAAGAAAATTACAAAGTGCTAACATCTTGGAAAGAATGACTAAAGTTTTTAGTTTTGATTCCTGAGGGTAACATAGAATCAGACATAAGTTAGGCTGAAACGGTTACCTCAATGACTTCATGTTTTAAGATCAGTAGCAAAGAGTGATTTTATTTTTTGAAATCCTGGCTCCTAAGAAGATTTACACTAGAAAAAATCCAAACCCAGAGCCTACAACACATGTGTTTGATCCTGAGAAACTCCTCCACAAGAAAAGGGATAAAACACCTTGTTCAAATATTTTCTTTGACAGAACTTTGTCCTTACCTAAAGATGGAGTAAAAACTCTTGATGATCTTGAGTTTGATATAAAGTTTGAACAGATCTTGTTTAGATCTAAATATGAATCCAACTTGATTGAGACTATATTTGATGAGAACAAGTTTAAATCATATATCCCTATTGTTCCTTTTCAAACTATAGCAAACCCTAGTCAGGTTGTGAAACCAAATCAAACCTCTCTTAGAGTCATGGAAACCATATTTTCTCCTCTTTCCTTTCCTTCCCAATTACATGATTTACCTTAGAATTATTCCCAATGAATTAAATCATATGATGCTGAAGAAAATGCTTCAGTCTGAAAACACTTAGATTGGTTTAACGACTTTGTTGACCTAGAAGAGGTACATGATGAAGATGTAAAAATAAGATTGTTTGCACAAATTTTTTCAGGTGAAGTCATAAAATGGTTCAAATCTCTTCTAGAAGCAAGCATCCTTGATTTTGCATCCTTTGAAACAATCTTCCTTGCAAGACGGGGAGACAAGAAAAACCCCTTGCAATTGTTAACTCAATACAATAATCTGACAGGGAAATCTAGTGGAACAATACAAGAATTTTGAACTAGATTTATGAGGGTTTATAATTCAATTCCCGCTGAAGTAAAACCCTCTCCCGGAGCTGCCCAATTTCATTATGTTGACTCTTTTGACTATGATTTTTCCTTGTTGTTGAGGGAAAGGAGATCTAATACACTAAATGACATGATGAATGATGTTATTGAAGTAGAGGTAAATATGATGGCATCAGGAAAGATAAAATATAATCCTAAAACTGATATGAAAAAGGTTCAAGGAGAAGCTCAACCTTCAACTTCTCAGTCATCAGATGTAAAATTTGATTTAATGATGAAGACTAAGGAAAGGTTCATAGAAAATTTGTCCTTGGATAACAAGCCTGCCATTAGAGATAAAGCTGAAATCCAACCCAGGAATCAAAATTTTAGAAGAGAACCAGTTCCACGGATCAGATAGATAGACCAGACAAATCAAGGTGATCAACAAGTAAAACCCCCCTTTCAAAACAACTATATGAATGAAATATTTGATGAATCTTTTGAAGACAATATACATCGTTGTGATGATACTAAAACAAATGTATTCTTAACCAAAGAAGGACATGATCAATTTATGGATGCAAAGGATAAGTTTATGCAGGAAAATGATGATTTGATGTCAATGGAATCAGATTTGTATAGAAAAGGATACCAAAATTCCATAATGCAATTTCAAAAACAATATAACCTAAGTAAAAAACTTCATGCAATTTACCAGAAAGGGAATCAAAACAAGGACCCTCAAACAAGTGCATCCCCCTCAAATCAACCTAAAAAGGATATCCATGTAAAGGATGTGTGCAGGAGAAAGTAAAACAACAGGAAGTGCCCCCAAAGAATGTCCCTGAGATGCAAAGGAAGGTAATCATCAAAGAGGTAGAGAAAATTCAGTCTCCTTTTAATTTTGAAAATGAGATGGAAAAGATTAAAATTTGTGTGCCTTTCAATGAGTTAATCAAGAATGTTGAGTACAAAATTAAAATCATTAGAATGTTGAAAATGGAAGAAGAATATGACACACTAAATATACAAGATGATCATCCTGCAATACTATTTGGTCCTCGAGTGGAATAATGTGGTGATGATGGTGATGTTCCTCCATTTTATATCAGTCTTAAGATTCATGACATGATTTTTCACAATGCAATGCTAGATTCAGGAGCCTCACATAAATTAATGCCTAAAGTGATTGTGTATGAGTTATGCCTAGACATTACCAGACCTTACAAAGATCTTTTCTCTTTTGATTCAAGAAAGGTGAAATGTTTAGGTTTAATCAAAGATCTATGTGTCTTTATCTTAGATCCCATCAAAAAACTTGGTCATGGGTGTAGTAGTTGTTGACATTCCTCCTAAGTTTGGTATATTGTTATCAAGATCTTGGGCTGCAAAATTGAAAGGTACTCTACAAATGGATATGTCTTATGCAACTATGTGAGTTTTTGGTCAAGAAAGGAGACTATTCAAGGAATTATTGTTGAAATACATGGTGAGTAGCAAAAGTAAACCCAATAATCATCCCATTTATTCTATTGATATTGAAGTAACTTCTTCCATTTTTTATAATGACTTGTTTTTTGAAGAAGAAATTCCAAAGGTTCTTGATCTTCCTATGAAAGATGAAGTGGGACAACAGTCAAGACAAATTTCAGATCAGTAGAGTAATGAGGAAGATGAAATATGGAATATGAATTTTGATGGAGCTTCTAGTAAAGAGGGAGTTGGAGCAGGAGTTTGGATAATACCTCCTAAATCAGGTTCAAAAATTTGCTCTTATAAATTTGTTTTTGATTGTACAAATAACATGGTTGAATATGAAGCATTGATTTTGGGTTTCAAAACATTGAAATATTTGGGGGCAAAGAGGATAGTTGTACATGGATATTCTGAGTTAATAATAAATCAGGTTAAAGGCATCTACCTATCCAAATACCCTGGGATGAGGGCATACAAAAATATGGTTTTAAATGTACTTGAAAACTTCATAGAATATAACCTTTCAGCAACTCCAAGGGGACAAAATTGACAAATTTATTAAAGAGAGGGGAGACTCTAAGCCTTAAGTAAATTGACAGATGATTAGAAGAAGGAATTGAGGAGATAAATTCTAACCTACAGAACAAAAAATACTTCAACCCCTCCATCACATCCTAAGACTCTTGTTCCATCAGCAAAAAAGGTGGCTCCAACACCTCCACCACCGGTATGCGAGTTGCTTCCTAAGACAATTCCTACAGACGGAATTCAGTTGAATATATATGTTGCAAGCATGTTTGGAAAACTAATATGATGGTCCCAGTGACAGAGATGTGTAAGATCCCTTCTGTGAAAAGGGAAATTTTGAAAATCTTATAGGTGCTAGCCAAGAAGGAGGATCATCCCATCATGTTAAACACTATGTATCTCGATAGGACAAGGGACAAGAACCCTCCTTTCTATATTTCATTAGGCATGAAAGACCTTCGCTTGAAAAACTACATGCTTGATTCAGGGGCCTCAACAATGTCACATATTTGAAGTTAATGAAACAACTTGGCTTGAATACAACCCGACCTTATGGAAATGTGTGTGGAATTGATTCCAAAAAAAATAAAAGTTCTTGGGGAATGTGAGGACATTGAGGTTTTCTTGATTGATTTTCCACATATCAGCATTCTCATGGACATAGTAGTGATTGAAGTTTCATATGCTTGGGGAATGCTCTTATCTAGGAGATGGTCTACTACTCTTTGGGATTTCCTTAGCATGGATCTCACTCATGCACACATTCCTATGGGAGATGGAACTTTTTAGATATTATACAATAGAGAGAAAGTTGATAGACACTTGATGGATCCTAATGGTGTTTATTATGCCATTGAATGTGATTATGATGTACTCCCACAGACCATTGAGTATGATCCATATAAGATACATTTTATGCAGGAGGACTCCATAGACATGCTTCTTCCATGGAAAAATAAATACAAAGAAAAACTTGCAAAATACCATGGGAAGGAACCAGGGTCTATCGAAATTTTGAAGAAGGAAGATGAGAAACATGAAGAAATCGAAAAAGATACATTCCACACAGAGCCTCCACACAATAATAATACACCTTTCATCGATTTCAATGAAGGAATTATTGTGCTCATGTGGGAAAAAAGAAAGGGCAAGCCCATATATGACCAAAAAGACAACAATTCATGTCTTGTCCCTTACATCATCAAGAAGTCTAACAAAGAAAGGTACTATCTAACAACATTAGATGGGAGAAAGATGCCACTACTGGTAGATGGGTCTCTTCTCCAACTTCACATCCAGGTCACATGACTTCTTCAGGGCCCATGCCCTAGGTAAGTAGGTAAGTCATTTTTATTCCCTACATTTGCATATTCATTGCTCATACTAGTTTAGATGCATTTCATTTTCATTTTTCTCTACTTTCATATTTATTTCATGCTTAGTTTAGAATTTTTTGAAAAAATGTCAAAAATTTATTTTTCTAGCTTAGTTGGTTTTGATTATGATCATATGAGAACAAGGATGTGTAGGCCATCCTACACTTGATAATTTGATGTTTCCTTTCAGGTACAGGGATCCCAAGAGATGTTGCAGTTCTCATGCACTCTACAACGAGCACATGTCCCCAAGTAGGAGCCACATGGTATCCCCACTTTGTGGATAACTAAGGAGATTATGTCTTGAGGCCCTTAGGTTGAAAATATGGAGTGTCGAGAGACTACATGAACATTAGTACCCTTTTTCACAAATGGAAACCCCTCTCACCACCACATATGGTCACATATTTCCAGATGGCATCCACCACATCAGATAGATTTCAGAAGGAAGTGGGCCTTGCTCTATGAGGTACAAGTCATTATTATGGTGAGCATCATTTCAATATTTAAGCCAGTTGAGTATATTGTATCTTATATTTCTATAAATTTCATGATATATGCTTGGACATTATGCCTTTTACCTTGCTTCACCTTGGTGGTTGACATTCTTCCCTAGTAAGTGGTCTTCCTTTGGGATGGGTTTGCTACTAGGAAATCCCTTAAAGAGCCATCATACCATTCCCAACCATACTCACCACTTTCCATCATTATTCCCCTCCATTTCCTTATCTCTAGGATTTTTAGGGTGTATTGACCCAAGAAGGGGTTGTCCCTCATTATATGGGATGAAGAGGTTGAAGGCCCAGAGGGGTTGATGTTGGGTAAAATATAAAATCCTTGTATAAACCTTCCAGATGCTTCACCTAGGGATCACCCAAGAAAGTAGTGAAACACTCATCTTTGATTAAAGGGGACCCACAATATAATAAATAATGCTTGAAAGGTTAGTCGAAGGATAGGAGGTCTCATCACGAGCCAACCTATCACATCCATGAATATCTAGTGGTATGGCATTTCCATCATCTGATCACCAAACTAGGGTAATGTCTTTTAATTGCATGGCTAAGATAAAGGGGGTCTCATCACGAGCCAATCTTCTCATTTCCACTGGGTGTTTGTGGGTGACATTTCTGTCATCTAGTCACAACGCCAGGGAAGTGACCTTCAACCTCTCCTTATAATATATTGAAATAAAATACAAAGAAATAAATATAAAAGGCCATTTATGGGATTGGAAAAAGTGCATTGCGAATTAAGGTACCACACACCCTCTACAAAGGCACCCATGAATGAGACACTACAACCCATTCTATGTCATGAGCCCTTTTCCCATTGAGTCTTTACCCCAAAAACTTCATCCACTTTATATGGATTAGAGAGGGATCTCTTGGAAACTCTCCTTGACCTAGGGAAAGATCTACCCAATAGGAGACCTTGTCAACCCTCCCATATTGAAGCTTGACAAGTCGAATAATGTCCTTGAGAAATTAATTGTTTGATATAGTGATCTTTGATGCACATGATTAGGTGGATTATTTATTGATTATATTCACTTATCATGATTTTATGACTTGAGATGCTTGGAGGGCATGCTTATTTGTCTTTGCAGGACCTAGTTGGTGGGAAGTTTTGGTAGAGAAATCCTAGCTTGGGATTCCATGTGGCTACAATCCCACAAGTTGGATGCCAAGGCCACACATTCTAGATGAGAAAGACCAAAATTGGAAGGCCTTGAACATGACTTGGACGGCATAGCTTATCCCTCACATGCCAAACGTTTTTCCTAGGAGAGGCAAAACATCACTCCTAGAGGCATGAAATCACCTAGGGGGGTTAGGGCTTGGTGGTGAGGTGCCACTCATTGACACATGGAAGTTTTGAGGAGAAGAGGGTATTCACCATGATGAGATTTTCTATATTCTTGACATGTGGCCTTTGGAGGCCTACCCATGCTTCTCCAACACCAATGAATTCTTCAAAGTGGAAAAACGTCCCCTAAGGGGGAGACGTCCATGTAAAATTAGGATTTTTTGTGCAATAGAGAAACATTAAATAAAAAATTTAATATCACTTTGTTAAATGGGGAAATATTAGGGTTGTTGACCCCTAGTCTTGTGGTTTACCCCTTAATTTATGGGCAAGTCACCTTAGTGACATTTTTTATAAATAATAGATCATAAGATCTCATTTTAAGATAACTCTCCCTCATTGTGAGAAGTATTGGTCTGAAATTTCCGCTACACTTGGCTCTATTTGTCTCTTCTGCACTTGTTTATGGCTATCTTGATGAATGGTTGATGGAGGAGTGAGGCTCTAGCCTTGGATGAATGCTTTCTATATTTTATGGTGGATTATCTTAGCATCTTTCTTTATTTTGGTATGGTATTTTACTCTTATGATATAATTATTTTTCAAGTCAAATATTGTTGTGCTAGGATCTGGGTGGGAAGTATAAGGGCATACACCTCCAACATATTCTTAATAAATTTATGCTTCATGTTATTGGTTAAACAAGGGTTTTCTAAGAGAAGTATAAGGGCATACACCCTCTTAGCTTAAACCCTAGCTAGAGAAACTTGCCTTGGGAAGTAAAAGGGCTTACACCCCCAAGGAGGTAGCTTCTCTATATATTTCTTTTATTTGACTCCATTAACCGAATATTAAAGGCACTAGTCATATATATTTTTCATTGGAGATATAAAATCATTTCCTTGGGACATGTGAAATTTCATCTTTTGAAAGGTCTCTTGCTTGGAGTTGGTTTTCCTCATTGAGAGGAGTCTTCCCCTACTAGGGTATCCCCTCTCTCCCAATACTTTACTTTTTGTTACAAACCCTAACCTACAGCCATTAGGGATGATCTAACCTAGATAAACTACTAACCATAACTCCTAAAATAACCCTATACTAGCTCCTAAATTTTTCTCATTTACTCTATGAACTAGGGCGCATATTTTGGGTTGATTGTTGGCATATTTTGATGGCGTGGTTTTCTGATATAAGTGACTAAAAGATACAGCCATAACGCTGCAATTTTCTGCAAAAATATACATGTTATAACAACCATATTCTCTTTCCTATTAAGTGCCATTTTTTCATGCTATATTCATTGCTAATCTTGATGTTGATTTGCTTGACTAGTTTAGATCTTTGTATGTTGATTTAGATTCTTTATTTTATGATTTAAAATTTCATACACTGCTGCAAATTAGGGACATACATATTAACTTGTTGATCCATACTAACATATATCATTACAAGTTGGATTTTCTTGTGTCTCGGGTAGGTACAATCATCTAGAGAAGTACTATAGCTTTGGGGAAAAAATAACTTGACTTAAAAGGCATCTCTTCCCACATTTCACTCCACTTATACTTGAACTCTAGGGGTTTCACTTCCATATCTATCCATATCTATCTCATTCCTCCTAGGGTCACCAGGGTCACCTCCCTAGAGTGACCTAGTAATCCTTTAAGTGGGGGACCTACATCGAGGTGACATTGGGTGTAGGATTCCCATGTTGTAGCACTTTCTTTGTGGTTGATTCGGGATTTGACCGACCTACAACTTGCACTATAACAAGAATGCCGATGATTATTGGACTCTATCGAAAGGCTGAAGAATGTCGGGGCACCAAGAAAAAAAATAATGAAATTTTGATAATTACTTAGTAATGTCCGATGGTATGATTGATTTTATTTGTACCATCGGAACTCCCCATCGGAATTCAACACCATATGTAGTAGTTGTGTAACTTTAAAATCTTTGGGATTTGTTACCCTTCCCATACGTTTGATCCCAAATATCGACTGTACCCCCTATATGTTGATTGTGAGTCGGTATCCTTAGTAGTCATTCCTAGGTTTCTCATAGGTGATTG
>SNQJ01S0251212.1:0-12088 GCA_010110895.2 Picea sitchensis | reverse complement strand
CTTGTGAGGTTGGAAATTTCAGCAAGTACACTACTTTGGCAAAAGGTGCACACTTCTCTTGGGTGCTAGAGTTCTAGGGTTTTGTGCACCCTCTTGTGTGCTAGGTATTTCTTGTTGGTAAAGGTCTTTCTCTTGAAGATTATAGAAAAGGATTTGGCTGGGTTTTCTTCCCTTGTTGAGAAGGGTTTCCTAGGATACATTTTGTGTTCTTGTGCATTGTGCTTCTTCTTGTGATCTTGGATATTGCAACATTTATGATTATGGTTAAATGATAAAATGGAATGAACTTCATGCTTAACCTAATGATTATGAAAAATCAACAATGAGGAGGAGAATGAAGTTACTAGAGTTCCAGAGGCAGAAGCAGTTGAACCAGAGGAAGTCATTCATGAGGATAATGAAATGGTAGAACCTCAAAGGCCAGCCTAGATTCCTTCTCGCAAGAGAAGACTAGCTTGAGCACAAGAGCTCATCAAAGATGCAGAAAGATATGGTGCCCCAGAAAAATATCTCAGGGAAAATAATAAGACAAAACCATATTCTAGATATGTGGTATGTTTGTGTGATATCATACATGTAGATGGTGGGTTCATTGATGTACTTGATGAACACGCAACCGAATATATGTTTTGTTGTGAACACCTTGAGTCAGTATATGGAACAGCCCAAGCAGGTTCATTTGGTCACAAAAAAACATGTGATAAGGTACCTTAAGGGTACATTGGATTATGGTCTAAGGTATGTGACAGACCGTGAGTTCAGGTTATATGGATATTCAGATTCAGATTGGGCTAGCAGTGTTCCTGATTGAAAGAGTACTTCAACATATTGCTTCAGTCTAGGCTCTAATATGGTTTCATGGAGAAACATGAAGCAATCGTGTGTAGCACTCAGTATGGATGAGGTTGAATATGTGGGAGCATGTGCATCATGTAGAGAATTAGTGTGGCTTAATAAGATGCTATCTAGGCTATTTGGTCTCAAACTGGAGGCGACCTGCATTTGGTGTGTCAACTAGAGTTGCATGAAGTTTTCAGAGAATTCGGTGTTCTATGACAGGTCAAAGCATATCGAGATCAAATATAACTATATCATGGATATGGTGCATAGGGGAGAAGTGAGGCTCTAGTACGTGACTATCGAGGAGTAGGTTGTGGATGTGTTAACCAAGTCACTGTCGAGGACAAAGTTTTATCACTTTAGGGATAATCTTGGCGTGGTCAATCTTCAGAGGGAGTGGCGAGGTACATATGCATTGCGAGGTAGTGGATGTCCTGGGGAAATATTTTAGCTATTTGAGAGCTACCCACAAGCCTTGGATGCATTGGCTGGGAAGTCATAGGGGTGCACATGATGAGGTATAGATGCATTTCAGGGTAGTGGATGTCATGGTGACATGTTGAAKCTATTTGAGAGCTACCCACATGCCTTGGATGCATTGGTTGTGAAGTCATGTTGTACTAYGGATATTCGATGATGTATAAATTCATATGTTCAACAATCAATTCTCATGAGCTCGTGTGGCAACAAACAATACCTTCCTAGTTAAGAGGGAGTGTTGATATTTTGATGTAACTACATAAGATATTCTTTTGTATTTGTATTGGTTGAAACCCAAGAAGGTTATTGTAATATTATTGTATAAATTGGCTCAAAATAAATTATTATTTTATTGTTATCCTTATTGTAAAATTCAAAATGACCCCTCTGAGGGTTGCATCTTTTCGGGAGTCAAGTTATGTGTATAAATAGAGGTCGAGTTCCTCTCATTTGTATACACAGACAACTCACCTTCTCTTGTGTATTTGGAGCATAGAAAAGGTGGTCTAGTGCAGGAGGTCTTGGTTTCTTGGTCTTTGGTATCTTGGTCTTGGTCTATTTTTGGAGAGATATAATGTGACATTGTATTGATTGAAGGAACCTATACTGAAGAATTGGTTGCTGGGATTTCTCCCCCACGAGGGTTTCCCAGGATATATCTTGTGTTTTGTGATTGTTAATTTTTCAGTGATCCTATTACATGCAATTGTTAATGAATGCTAAATAAGATAACTGTAACTTCTAAAATTATAACATAAAGGACCTCACCTCTGCAAAATTTCTTGGTGTTGTCCATTCCTCAATGGATTTTATATTTTTAAGATCCACAACCATTCCTTCCTTGGAAATGATATGACCCAAATAATGAATCTGTCATTGGTAAAATGAGAACTTTCTCAACTTTGCATAAAGTTGATGCTTCATCAATACTTGTAGCACCATACTCAAGTGTTTCTCATTCTCTTCTTCAGACTTTGAGTAAATAATTATGTCATCCAGAAATACAATGAAAAAATTATTTAAGTAATTACTAAAAAACTCCATTCATCAAACACATGAAGACAATTGGTGCATTTGACAACCCAAATGGCACCAATGTGAACTCATAATGTTGGTACCTCATTCTGAAGGTAGTCTTGCTGATGTCTTCTCCTTTAATTATCACTTGGTGATATCCAGATCCGAGATCAATCTTTGAAAATATCTGCACACCCCTCAGCCGATCAAAGAGATCATCTATCCTTGGAAAATGATACTTGTTCTTTATTTTTACTTTGTTCAACTGCTCGAATTCGATACAAAGCCTCATCATACCATCCTTCTTCTTCACGAACAATACTGGGGAACCCCTATGTGACACACTTGGGTGTATATACCTCTTCATCAAAATATCTTCCAGTTTCATCTATAATTCCTTCAACTCTGGCGTATTCATCCTATAAGGATTCTTGGATACAGGTACTGCTCTCGACACCAGGTTTATAGAGAAATCAATATTTGTTTTCAATGGAAACCCTGATATCTCTTTAAATACATTCTCAATTCTTTTAGTACTACAGAGTCTTCAACATTTAACACTTTATCCTTAGGTTCCTCCTCCATGTGCACTGCAAATAATTTACATCCTTTCCTATAACTTTTCTTCAATTGCAAGATTGAAATTTCTTTGATAGTTACAACTCTTGAATGCCTTGAGTTGTTCTTAAGTTTCTTGCCTCATCCAAGCAAGTAAATTCCTTATTGTAACAATATAGAACAACGTGATGCTGGTCCAACCAATCCATACCAATGAGACAATCATACGAGCTCAAAGGTATGATATTCAATTCATCTTTTATGCGCAGTCCATTCATTTCTATTGGACATGCCTTAACCATCTCATTAATTTTCCTTTTTGTCCCTGTAACTAACTACACCAACCAAGCTTTTCCAGGTGCACTTCTTGGCAATCAAAATCTTTCCACCATCTTAGGATCTAGATAACTATGACTAGCTCCTGGATCAATTAAAATAACAATGGGTTGGTCATTAATATTACCTTCCTCTTGAATCATGTGTGACTGAAACTCAACTTGCTTTTCATCCATGGTTATGTAAATCCTTGGTACATTTCTGCCCATGTCTTCAACTTTCACGTCTTGATATACACTGTTCCCAGTCCTCTCTTTTTCACTTATTTGAGGGAAATATTTGCGCATATGACCTCTTCCACAACCCAAACATTGAATAGGTTGTTGCCTTGTTTTTTTCCCCACTTTCTCTGTCATTTAGGGATCTCTAGGAGTTGGCTGTCCTTGCGTAGTATTTATGAAAAATGGTGGCTTAGTCCCCTTCTTCCTCTGTTCCACATTTCTTTTCATATTGTCTTCCCAAGCCTTTTGGAAATTCTATCTTCCCCTTTGCTGATAATAAAGACATTGAGCACACCTTACAGTTTCCTCCATTATATTGGGGTCATCATATTGTATATTGTCATTGATAAATGATGGCAACCCACTTTGATACCTATGAATTTTAACTTGCTCATCCTTGATGAATGCAACATATTTCAACAACTCTAAAATTCGTCTTTCATACTCATCTTTTGTCATACTCCCAAGCTTGAGTTCAAATAAATCGTTCACTTTCTTGTTATATTATCTCTTGATTAAGTATTTCTTTTGAAAATACCTCTTGAACTCCCTCCAAGTAAACTTGTTTTTTTCAATGTGTTGCACTTGCACAATCTGATCCCACCACATTGATGCTTTTCCTTTTAGTTGATAGATAAAAATTTTCCCTTCTTGCTGCACAGAATAATTATGCAGCTGGAAGTAATTCCTCATACCAAGCAACCAGGTCTCCACATCTTCATCCTTGTTATGCTCACCATCAAAGGTAGGAGGCTTGATCTTATTCATTTCTCCTTGTAACTTGTCCGCTCCAGTCCTTCTCTTATGGTTGTTGACAGGAGATGGACTTGATATACTACGTGTTTTCATAAATGAATGATTTGGTGAGTGGGGGTGATGCCTATTGACACTTTTTATTTCTCTTCTTTTCTCATCATGAGACCTGTGACTTCTTGACTTGCTTGACTTTGTCTCCTTATCCATTTTATTTTCTATTTTGTCCAATCTTTGCATAAACTTGATATTGAAGTCATCTTGTTATTCCTTGGCTTTCATAATCCTTTCATTATCAACTTTATAGCTTTGGACATATTTTTTCGGTACCTTTATGGTTTCTACCAAGTTTGTGTGCTCATCCTTGGATTATGTACCATCAAAACCCAAAYCAACATACATAYCCCCGAATTCATAATCATGGCTATAARCTCTCTGCACATCTTCCATGCTTTTTGACTTTCTACATTGATTCTGTCCCGCTCTAATCAATGTTAATTCTACAAAATGTGCAGGAAATAAGATTTGTTAGACAAATTCATGAGACAACTTCATGAAAAATCTRCACCATTTTGTCAGAATCCTTTCATCTGATTTMTTGGGTGATTTTAACATCCCAATTCCAAAATTTTTGGATGAATAATTGGACTCCTTTTTCCAAAACTTTACCATCGACTATTCCCTTGCGTAATTTCGAGTCTTGCGTAATATATCATGGTCATTTAGAATTCATCCAAATACCCTTTTTCTCTTCCTTACTTCCTTCTGAATCCCGTGCACGTGTTGGTATTCAACATTTACCAATGCACGATGTCAATATTTAACATATACACCACGTATCAGTATTACATATGAACCACCATTTTTGTTCCATGTAGCCCCAATTTTTAGTGTGCATACCCATGCCTCACTGTTTCCTGCGTAGTTCTAGTGCCGCACCATGCAATGTCCCAAAATTCAGTGTGCACACTTATGCATTCTTATTTTAGGTGCAACCCGGTCATGCTGTAATTCCCAAATTCGGCCACTTACTAATCCAATTTTTTTCTTAAGTAGAAACTTGGCCCATGGATGCTCAATGTTGAAATTGAAGCTATGATATCACTTTGTAACATCCCCCTTATCAAATTGTTCTGATATAATAATGTAGCATTACCTAGATTACTACTTAGCAACACTACTCGCAAAATATAGTGCGCAGATTCTACTCTATAACATTAGTTTTTGCAAAAGTACTTGAAGTGACATGCTCGACCCCAGGCCAGGTCTAGACACACCAAATTTCTTCTTCTAACACAACTTATAACAACATAAGTAACACAATACAAATATGTGCATGAGCATATTGAGCACACAGTATAACTGTGCATGTAATCCATTATGAACATGTGATCTCTATTGTGCACAACCATTCTATCGTTACACACTAATTTTTTTTTCCATGTGCCTGCATACTGCTTCCCTATGCACACAAGTGAATCCATCCTCTTGTGCACACAAAGTATTCACCTATGCGCACAACCATTCTGACATTGCCTCGGGGACTGTTGGCCCTTGGTTATGGAGGAAAGGCGAAGTACGAACTGCGCAGAAGACACATAAACCAAGGAAGGGTCGAAGTGGGAAAAGCAGAAGAAAAGAAAGGAAAAGCTAGCCGTTGGAAGAGAAGATCGAGGAAGATAAGGCAATAAGGAAGATGGATCATGGACAAATGAACAAGTAGAAGAAGACACCAACAAGTGCTTTGGAGCACCTCATGGAAAAGAAGGAAGAAGATGCCGGAGAAGACCTAAAAACGCGGGTCAAATGGACCTAGGGTTTTGGATATAGGGTTTTGAAGCCTATACTTTGGTCATGTAATGTATAAATAAAGGTTTAGAAGACCTGGGAGGGTTCTTTCTAAGTTGGTTCTAGTTCGCATGTTTTTTAATTGTTGATTACTATTGAGAGCAATATTGAGTTTGTATTGTAAGATCTTCAGTTGGGTGCGAAGATCGACCCTACAACTGGGTGTGTGGGGAGGGAAGGGAGAAAGAGAGAAAGAGAACTGCAACTAAGTGCACAGATAGAACTATATGTTTTCATATAATATATCAAGAAACACAGTTCTGTGGATGTATATCTAGGGAGAGGGTGAACCACGTATATCTTGTTGTTCTTTGTGACTGATGCTGCGTTATTTGCTATCTGTTATCATGTTATTGCATTGTTGTGTTAGATTTGAGATATAACTTGCGAAGTAAGCTTAAGAGTGGTAAATAATATCTAGATTGCTGTGTGTTGTTATCCTGGACCCACTTTGCATTTCCTCTAGTTGTAAACACCTATGTCTTGCAACCCCCTATTGCTACTTCGGGTGAGACTTCATCTGCTTCGTAGGTGTTTTCAAAAGGGTCGATAGTTAGGGTTTTGTTGGTGCGTTGTTGAAGCGTTGAACCCTGGTTCTTCCCCTATGCCAACAAATGGTTCCGTTGCCGAGACCGATATCAGCTTGAGGGAATGTCAAGGTGGTTTCCATCGAATAAAAAAACTCAGAAGTGGATAGAGGAAAAATAAAAGGACTTCGCCTAAGCTCAGAACAAGAACCCTGGCATTAGTATAAAAGACTGGTTGGGGAGGTACATATTTACCAACATATACAAGATTTTCTTTGGAGGAATTCATAAGGAGTTATACAAGTGGTTAGCCAGACTAGCAGATACCCAGTTTGAGATCAGATCTAGATCACCTGTGGTTTGGACAACAACGTTGATCAAGAAGGTCAAGAGAGTTGATAAGGCAGTGTCTAGAGCGATGGATATCTGGTTTGATAACACTATTGGAGGGTACATTAATGAGTTTTCCATTGACAGAGTAGAATCGTATAGTCAAGCGGAGAGGTATTTCTTTAAGGGACCTAGATGAAAGTTTCTACACTTCTTGAAGTTGAGGATTAAGATGCTATTGCATGAGAAGAATATCCTGAAGATATAGTGAAGCTAATGTTCAAGAATTCAGACAACAACAGTGACACAAAGGCTGGACACACGTGCACTGGGAGACCGTTCAGAGAGGTTCCTCTTGCAAACCTATTTAAGCAAAAGTATGGAGATGAGGGATTCTACAGTGGAGAAGAAGCAGATCTAACAGATGAAGAGTATTCAGAGTCCGCAAAAACAGAGGAAGTACAGACCGAAGAACTTCACCGAGGAGAGCCAAAAACTTCAATAACTACACATACTATTGAATTAAGTACTATTAATCCTCCTGTTGTTTTAGAAGCATTAAGTAACCAGAGTAACCAAAGTAGTCAGAGCCATCAGAGTATTGTTACCAATAGTCTAGCACATACTCAACCGAGAAACCAAGGCAGATCTATGGCAGATGAAATGAGGTTACCCATCTTCAGAGGAGATGGATATGAAGATCTTGACCAACACTGGTTCTTATGCGAAGCTGTATGGAGAATCAAGCAAGTCACTGATGAATCTGTTAAGAGAACGCAGTTTAGTACTACCTTGAGGGATCGCGCTCTGAAATGGTATATGACGTTTGCTTCAGGACTTGGATAGCCTTAACCACCGAATGACATTAAGACTGCGTTGAGTGCAGAATTCAAGAAACCTAAGTCAGAGTCGCAGTGCATTACAGAGCTAAAAGAAATCAAGCAGAAGGTAACTGAACCTGTTTGGGAGTTTGATCAGAGGTTTAAGACTCTGACAGGTCATTTGAGTTTTCAGATGCCAGACGAATAGAACAAAGAATGGTTCATCGTTGCCCTCCTGCCACATATCATAGTTCCTCTGATGCAACAAAAATGTGCTTCGCAGGCTGAAGCATTGGAGATCGCCATGAAAATGAAGCAACCCCCATAGGAGAATCCAACCCATGTATGAGCCAAATCTTGAATCAATTAACCAATTTATCTTTATAGGTCGAAGATATGAAGAAAGATAAAGGAAAAGAGAAAAGAGAAGAGATCTGGTGTATCAGATGTAAATCAGAGGGCCAAGACAAAGAGATCTGCCCCCTATTTCATGAATATGTAGCCTCTGGAGCACCTATTCCTTTGAAGCAAGCTACTGTACCTTGGTGCGAGGTATGTAGAACTAGACATCACCCTGGTGAATGTTATTGTATGCAAAAATATGTCTAGACACCTACCAATCTCTATTGTACATTCTACAAGTCTATGGGGCATGATGAGAAGGATTGTAGGGCTTATGATCTAATGCATGAAATATCAAGGGATACATATAGAATTCAAGGAGAAGTACAACAAGAAGGAAACAATGCGTAGTTCAACTCCCTATGTAGAGGAAACTTCAACCCTCGCAGTGGATTCAGAGCAAGAGAATGAAGAGGAGGTATGGGTCGAGGTAGAGGACAGGTCATCTGCTATAACTGCGCACAACCAAGACATTTGGCAATGGATTGTCAGAACCCTTGTACCACTTGCAACTACTGTAATTCATTTGATCATGTAATTGAAGAATGTCCAGTATTGTTAGCCAAACTCCAAGAGAGATGAGGAGGAAACAACCAAGTTCAAATAATATCAATAGAACCTCACAGTGAAGACCCTAGAGTCACTGTTATTACTAGAGGAGGCATTGTTACAGGATAAGACAAAGGGAATCTAGGAAAGACTGCAGAAGGATCAAGAATCAGAAGAGCTGCAGAGAAGACATAGTTGTTTGACCCAAGGAGAGTGTTGGAACACATATAAAATTAGAATCCTAGAGATTTACTCTATCCTTTTACTCTATCTCAGAAGTCAGTTTCCAAATGATAAATCATTTTTCGTTTTTTAGCCTTAAGGCACGCACAAGGTCCACCGTCAATTAAGTTCTCTTGCTGATCGAACGATTCCTTTTTTCCCCGAGTTTTTGGAGCCACCTGATTATTAAAAGGTCAAACCACTAGAGACTACCTAAGAGTTTCGTACTTCGGAGTTTTTCTCTTTGGGCGTTTCTCCATGTCGCAACTTCAAAGTCCAGATACTCGAAAAGTGTTCGAAAAATCCTAGTCACCATACACGTATACCTTCCTAAGCTTTGACACATCACTATGGGTAGGGTCCTGTCGAAAATTTAATAAAGTTAATTTGCCAATGCATAAAATAGTAAATGCCTAAAAGCTAAACCCTAATTAAAGGTTAATTAATAACTTCGCGCATTTGGAGTTCGGATATTCGCCATTCATCACACTCTAAATTCACGAAGTCCAAACTTCCGAAATACCTTAAACACTGAGCATGGTTAATTAAAGTTAAAGATAATTATTCAATGATTAACCGCTTCGCGACTTTGAGTTTTGGGAATCCCATCTCGAGCTATTATCAAATATCCTGAAGTTCGAAAACCCAAAAAAACTTAAAGTTAAATACAATTAATTAATGGGTTTAATACGATTATCTCACAATTATTTTTTTGCTAAATCACAGTTTGGGTAAATTCAAATCTTATTCATCCAAGCTCCTGATCACGAACCACCAAATATTAATGGCATTAATAACGGATCAACGACAATAATTTCAATGTAGATTGCATATCACCACATAGATCTTTTCATTAAGGTAAATGAATGCGTCGTCAGTAAAGTATTTTCAAATTAATTCACTTAAGGCGGATACAGGTATCAGATTTTGAATTCTATTTGCATTCTCGCAGAACAACAAGTTTTAACAAGCTAATAAGTTTATGCGTTTCCCTGTAATAGGTAACACAGTTCTAAGTTTGTAATATCATGGTGCCGCGAAAAATGGCTAAAGAAGCTGGTGAGAGTGTGAACCCAAACACAAATGTTCTCTCAGATACTTCACCGAGAGCTATAGATACTGTGAAAACCTGGACGTAGGTGTTTGATATTCTGCAACACAAGTTGATGAACTGTCCAGAGGATTCAGGCGACGAGGTGACCGAAACCCATGCGACAAAGCTCATGTATATGGCTCAATCAGAGTTGCACAAAATATCCGTGTGGCCAAGACTGATGCCGTATAACGACATGATAGGCTGGGCTCTGGGGAATGTGGACATTGCAACCAGGAGCATCTGCAATTCACAGAAAGTGGCTGTCGGGTCTTTCCGACCAGAGTATATACAGGTAATGTATAAATTATCCCCAGTTTTCAAATATAGTTACAATGTCACTTTTCTAATGGAGTTCGAAAAAGAAGAGTGCATGCAATATGGAAAGCATTACCTTGACTTAATCAAGGATTGGTGGGGACACCCTGAGAAATTCAGAGCATACACCCATTGCATATATGCCACAACAACATTAGATGCTCATATGATTTATGTGGCTATGATGTTGTGTAGACTTTTTGGGTGGAAGGACTCTGCTCATTTCTTGTTGGCATGGGTACCAATCATGCATGAAGTGGCATAAGGTTTTTCTTTCTACTGGGCCAAGATGTTATCAAACAATATGGCCAAGGAAATCACTGAGTATCAGTCGATGAAGGCCAAAGGGAAACCTACACCTTTCTACATGTCAGCATACATTATGGATGCCATTTGTTTTATGGCGCATTTTCCTCTGATGAGCTAGAGCTGGACCCCGACCAACACCGAGCCCATCCATTTTTATCACTCCAAGATCTGGGAGGACAAAGCCCGAGATTTCTCTTATGAAATTTGTCATTATGTGGTGGTGCCGATGCATATCGCCCTCTACGGTTTCCTGCCTCCCAGGATTTCAGACAATATCATGGCCAACCTGGGGAAAATAACAGACTGGTATATTGAGGAAAAGTTTTCCTACATCAGGGTTTTTGGGTGTTCAGTTCCCCCACATTCTTTACCAAATTTTTTACGAGATCGACTAGTGTGCCGAGAGGTAGCGTATAAATCATAATAGGGGGGATCAGTAAATAATTAAAAGCGGCACAAAAAAAAGTATGGCCAACCTTCCCTCTTCAGGTTGGTATGTTCTCATTGTTAGATTTCGGCCACTCGAAAGTAGAGGCCGCATCCCTAGAAGACATCAAGTTGGTTAATATTAAGTTCAAGAAGCACGATCCCCAGAAGATTGTGGAAACCCACCCGACTTTATATAATCTAAAGAAATATGTACATGAAGTTTCCCCATAGGATGAAATATTCCATGGGGTTAGGTCGTACCAAGAAGTGTTAAGCAGAGTCCGAACTCTGGCTCCAGATCAATTGGCCAGTTTCTACAATTTCCAAAGGCACAGAAGGAATATTTTTCCTAGGGTCTTACAGGGAGAACCACAGACACCTCCATCTACACAGGGAGTCGTAGCCCAAGGTTTGGAGATAGGGTGTTCTAGCGAACATGATACTTAGGAGGACCCGAAGAAAACTGAATTTTTGACATAGAAGGTGGATACTACATTATCAAATACACCAGATAATCAAGCAAAGGCTTAATTTGAAGCTTTGATAAAAAAGGGACATGATACATCACCGTCCACACCAAATAAACTAGCTACCAACATTACAGGAAGACAACCGTCCACCGAGATAGGTAGTCCCATTATGTTATTAACGCCTTTATAGTCAAGTCAGGGAAATCCAAATGTTGAATTCATATTTATAGAAGACCTTACTCCAATTTCAGCTGAAGAAATGCCTCCTTCCGACTTCTTTTTCAACAAGAAAAGGAGGGCTATAGTTAAAAGAGAAATGCATCAAAAAGATGGCACAACAGTAAAAAGGCAGAGGATGCTGTATGATGGACATGGCCTAGATGATAAATTTTGTTAGGGAGATGGCAGGCTCGTTGGGTGCCTTTACCACAACCAATCAATTTTCAGTAGAAAATCTAGCGGAGCAATTGAAACAGAGAAATATGTTGGTAAAATAGTTGCAAGACCAGATGATAACCATGGAAAAAGAGGTGAGAAATCAGATGAATAAATATTTTGAACAGGT
>SNQJ01S0251210.1:0-12820 GCA_010110895.2 Picea sitchensis | reverse complement strand
TTCTCCATGAGAATTCCTCTCCTTTTATAAGTTGAAGAAGATAAGGTGAGGAGGTTAGGATGATCCCACTAAATCATGAAAGCGAGTAAGATCCAAACCATTCGGATGCCATCTCACCATAGAAGCTTCTCCTTCTATAAGATTCACGAAAACACTCATTTTTCCCACATGTTGGAATGTTTTCACCCTAGCTATAGAGCAGCCTACGAACTGTTCGCACCCGGGCTATAGTGCAACCTGCGAGAATTGATCATTCTCGCACCCTGCCTATATAGCAACCTGCGAACATTCCTTTTTATAAGGTTTTTACATAGGAAAATGTAATTTCTTTTCTCAGGAGAAGTTCTTCTCCCTTCTTTCTTGAGGAACTTAGGCCACTGACCCCTCTTAAAGCAACAGATAGGTTTACATCATTAACGATCATAGGGATGATGAAAATAATGTGTAACATTTCTCCTTCTAGAAGATTCGAGAAAACACTCATTTTTCCCACATGTAGGCATTCTCGCACCCTAGCTATAGAGCAACCTACGAACATCTCGCACCCTAGCTATAGTGCAACTTACAAGAATGGGTCATTCTCGCACCCTGCCTATATAGAAACCTGTGAACTTCCTTTTTTTATAAGGTTTTTACATAGGAAAATGCAACTTCTTTTCTGAAGAAAAGTTCTTCTCCCTTCTCTCTTTATGAACTTAGGCCACTGACCCCTCTGAAGGAAAAAGATAGGTTTACATCATTAACGATCATAGGGATGACAAAAATAATGTGTAACAAATCTATATCTATATCTATATCTATATCTATATCTATATCTATATCTATATCTATATCTATATCTATATCTATATCTATATCTATATCTATATCTATATCTATATCTATATATATATATATATATATATTATTTTTTACAAAAAACATGAAAACAAACTAGTATATACAATGATAATTTAGAAACACATTATTGCATGAAGTGTTTGAGATGTCACCCATTTACAGAGGCATTAAGAATGTCTCCATCTAGGTTTTCTAATAACCAAGCATTTTTCCTTCCAAGGCTGAAGTTTTGTATGGACTGGACCAGATTGGATCGAATTTTCCATGTTATCCAGTGTCTTCCTTTCTAGCTTCCCATTTTAAGACCAAGTCTCCAGGGAGAAATTATCTATCTTTCGCTTTCTGATTGAATAAGGATTTCATTTTGTCATGACACCTTTGCAACCTTTCATTTACTTCAGCCCTATTTTGCTAGACTTCAACCATCTAGTTTATTCTCCTGGTAATGTTATCGGGCTCTTGATTGGAATCTTGCCAGAGTTTCATTATTGGCAGAGCAAGATTTATTGGCAAAGCGACATCAGTGCCATATAACATCTAGAAAGGGGGAATCCCGATTGATCTTTTGGTACTTATTCTTTTGGCCCATAAAGCATATTTTAAATGAGTATGCCATGCTTTTTTGTTTTCAGTCAAAACTTTTTTTAGCATGGTAATCAGGCTTTTGTTGGATGATTCAGCCATACCATTTCCTTGTGGGTAGTAAGCTATGGAGTGTCCTAATATGATGTTATATTTTTGAATTTTTTTTATCATGGACATTGATTTAAATGCCTATGCATTGTAAGTGACTATTTTTCGAGGGAAACCAAATCTGGATAAGATATTATCTTCCAAGAAACCGATTACTACTGAGTTAGTTGCATTCCTTGTGGGGATAACTTCTACCCACTTAGTGAAATAATCAGTAGCAGTTAGGATCCATTTGTGTTGTGCACCAGAGTGTGGATGAATTTCTCCGATGAAATCAAGTCCGTATTGCTAAAATGGGGCTTCAGTTTTAAATAGAATCAGGGGTAAAGCTGGGACTCTCTGTTTTCCTATGAACAACTAGCATGGGACGCAATTTCAAACTTTAGTGTTCACTTCTATGAACAATTTGGGCTAGTAGTATCCATCTCTTAAGATTTTATACGTTGTTTCTCGCCAAGCATGATTTCCTCCACATACTCCGACATGGAATTGATCTATAACCCCTTATGTTTCAGTCTCAACTAAGCACCTCAGTAGAAAACCCAAGGGATCTTTCCAAAACAACTTTGCATCTATGATACAGTATTTTATAGCATGTAACTTTAGCGTCCTAGTTTTTGATGGGGTTAACTCACTAGGACATTGAAGCGTGAGTAGGTAATGGACAATGTCGCGATACCAGGATGAAGCCAAAAACTTATCTTGGATTTTGGCTATAGGTAAAGTGATATGAAGCTCGTCTATTTCCAGGAATCCCTTATCCTCTTGCAGCCGATTTATCCCAAGCACTTTTAAATTTGATTCGGCAAGCAATTTGGATAAACCTCGACCTTTGATAATTTTAGTTGGCTTGAATTCTAGATTAAACTCCTGGATCTTAGCTAACCACCTACCTCTTCTTCCATCGCTACCTGGTTCCACACTAGGATGTCTTTAACAGAGCTAGAGGGTACATAGGCTATGATCTTTGAATTTAACACATGAGTTCTGAAATCCTTCAGAGATTTCACCATTGTGTAGGTCTGTTTCTCCATTATATCATATTTCAACTCAACATCTCTGAGGATTTTGCTTAAAAATGCAATAGGCCGCTCAAAAATTTCTTTGTTTTTTTGTAACAAGACAATTGCAATGGTATGTTCTGAGGAAAAAGAAAAAATCAAAAACTCTTTCATGTAATCTAGACTTGCCAAGACTGGTGCTTCACTTATTACATTCTTGATGCATTGAAATGACGCTTTGGCTTCACTAGTCCATCTGACGTCGCCATCCTTTTTGACAATATCTGTTATCAATTTCAAAATCTCAATGAAGTTAGGAATGAATCTCCTTAAGAAATTTAGTTTTCCTAAAAAAGAATGTATTTCTTTTACATTTCTAGGAAAATTTATAGTGTCTATTGCTTCAACCCTTTTTGGATTGATTTTGATTCCTTCTTTAGGCATGATATGGACCAAGAGCTTACCTTCTTGCATCACGAAATGAGATTTCTTGGGGTTGAGTGATAAACCAATTTTTTTACATTTCTCAAAGGTTTTCCTAAGGTTCGTTAGTTGTTTGGCATCAGATTTGGAGAACACGATCAAGTCGTTAAGGTAGATAACAACAAATTTATCTCTTTCACCCATGAAAGCAACATCCATGGCCCACTGAAAAGTAGTCCTTGCATTCATCAAACCAAAGGGTATTTTATCATACATCAATCATCTACTACTTTTTCTAAGACGTGATCCATCTTAGGAAATGGGTAATTGTCTTTGAGTGATGATTGATTCATGTTTCTAAAATCGACGCACAATCTTATCTTGCAATTTTTCTTTCTTACTGGGACCAAGTTGGCTACCCACTCAGAGTATCTCAGTGGAAATATGATTTTAGCATCCAGGAGTTTTTTGACTTCTTTTTCTATCACCGTGTTGGCAGCCAATCATTATTTTTTTAATTGCTCTTATAAAACGCTGCCTACACCCCTTGTCTCATTAAAGACAAAGTATCATTGCATTGTGCTTCTAGACTGTGTCCCATTTTTACGACAATTGCAATGTGTTCTCGACTTGATTTTCACAACTGCAAGTGTGAAAATACCTTTTTCATCGTTTGGACTGTAGTCGTCTTTTCTCCTTGATCACTGGTTTATTACATAATTGCTAAAGGTTTTCTTGAACTTATATCTTTGAGCATTATCTTACCTTGACTGTGCATTTGGATTTGTTTGATTGCTAAGTCTTTGGGCATAAAATCTATTGGTTTCATTGTGATCTTACGAAAAGTTGTAATGGATTGGGTCTTATTGCTTTTATCCTTATTGTTATGGACTTTTCACTCAATTATTTTCGATCATAATGTTCTCAAGACTTTGGAATATAAACACTTCAATGTGCAATGAATTCATTGGCAAGTTTATGAAGTTATTCAAACAATGGTTTGAAGGCGCACAGATTAATCATATTGGATTAATGCTTGGTATATCATTTGGTAAGTTGATAATACATTGGATGATTCATAGTCCCAAATCATGTATTGGCATTAATTAATTTTTAACCTCATGGTTGAATGATTGATTGACACGATGAATATGGTTTTGGATTGAACTGTACACTTGGCATGAGTATAACGCATGATATTGATCCTGATCTGGTTGACTGGCACGTTAATATGATTACCCACCTATTAGCTGGCCGATACGCGTGATATAAACGATTATAGGTTTAATAACACTGTACTCAGTCAATTAATACAGTGCGTGGCGGTGGTAATCCCACCACCTTCGCACGCATGCAGTTAATTCCGGTCTATTCGAGCTTTGACACCTTCAAACCTATCGTTTGAATTGGCTTGGGGCATTGTTTCATTCAGTTAAACCCTACCATGTACAGAGTTTATGGCTCCTGTTGTAAGGGTCGAACCTAATGGATGCCAAGCACTGTTGACATTCAGTGATGCATGTAACAACCTGGAACAAAATGGATGGCTCACTTTCATAAAGAAGTTTGATGGCTTTGATCTCGCTGTGGCTCGACAATTCGCGTTATCGTTTGATGGCTGCCGAGCCAAAGTGGGAGACGTTCAGCTCGAAATTACTGAAGGATTTCTCAGTATGGAAACTGGCTTACCTGCCAAGGGACAAAAATGGTCGAAAATTTGTAAGGTAGTTGATGTCCCATGGACGTTATTGTTCCAGTCACACACAGTGAAATCGTGCGACAGAGGGCTACCTGCAAAGATGTTGAAACCCCGCTGGTATGATCTCTTGATGATTATTAAACGTTTTGTTACCTGTGAAGGCAGGTATGGGTTTATTTTACTATTCCACTTGTGTTTATTAATGGTTTTCATGGGTTTCGAATTGAACATGCCTTACTATCTACACCGAAGCCTATTCAAAATGGATAAACGATACAAACAGAGTCAGGCTGACACCAGCCTCTTCCATGTTGGATTAATCAAAATGGTTCTAGTTTACGAGTTAGGGTTGCATCATGACTCTTGGCATGAGTTCCTCAGCCGTAATGGTTTTGGGGAGTCAAACCCTCCACAGGTAGATAAACCCGTGGTGGCCGAGAGAAAATCTACCCCTGTGCCTTATGATGTTTTATTACCTAGACCTAAGCCCGAGTTGCCTACAAGTTTGCCTAAGTCTGTACCAAAAAAATTCGAAGCTACTAAAGCTACAACCCAAAAGACTAGAACAAAGACTGGAGTTGATACTCGAGGCAAGAAAAATGCAAGATTGATCTCTCGCATGGCGAGGAACAAGCCTAAGCTTCCTGCCAAAACAGAGCCCATCACGATTAGCGAGGACTCTGATTCAGACATTGAACGATTTCTCTCTGAAGAATATCCTTACTCCGAGGGATTGTGTAGCAAACCGCCTCACGATTTCGTTAGGAACATCCCTCCTTGTCTGCGGAATAACCCTGACTTTCTGGGTATTGAGCCATTACATGAAACCCTCAGGGAATCATCAAGACCCCCTTCTGTTCAGCCTGTTGCTGTACCTTGTGATCAATGTGGATTATGGATCGAAATGTACTATCTTGATGTACCCACATTGCAGTCCAGGATTCATGAATTAGAAAACCAAGTGGCTACGCTCACTGGTAAAGATGCAAGGGTGCGGCCTTCTGATAAAAAGCAACGAACCATGGGCTCAGTCCTGTTCAAGAACGTAGAGTCTGCCACTGCAATAATCAATTCAAAATTGGCATAAGACCCAACAACTGTGATGGTATTTTTCTCGTATTATTCTCTGTACATATTTTGCCTGCTCTGTTTTATAAAGCATGCTTCGTTGTATATAATGTTTGTTATAGTCTTAATTATCGACTTCTGGATTGATTGGGACTAGATTTAGTTTGATTGATCATATTTTGATTTGAATTTTGATATCTTTTCTATTGTTGAAATGCAAACGATATCTCTGTTTGATTTGGTTACATTTTGTGCGATATGATAGGAAAATTGGTTGGCTATGTTGATTATATTTTCTATGTCAAAGACCAATTCGTATATCATTCAATACATAATAAATTTTCAATGGATAACAACAATAGTTGTTACGATGTGAACTATATTTCGATGACAATAAATGCATTATTCGATTGAGATTACAGGGATGGATTGATCGTATCAAGTCTTATGATTTTGTGTCCATAATTAATTTCAGTTATATGCCCGGTTTGTTGATTCTGTCAAAACCCTGTTTGTCGACTATGAGGTTTGAAGACTGTTGAATCAATACTCATGGATTCCGTTGGAAGCAATTCATACATCATGATTTTAATTGAAGTATCTCAATCTGTTGATTGTGATTATAATTAGTCAATTACGGTTACGACTATACCTGTAAATTATTTGAAACACAGCGAACGAGAACTGTGGTTGGATTCTATAGATACAGTGATGCCTGAAATCGTAATGGCTTTCTATATTGGCAATGATATGAATCTAAGGCTAATCGATAGTGATTGTTTGTATTTCATGCGATTTGGTTTATCATTAATTGCAACCATGGAACAGTCTTGTTAAGATTTGATCTGATTTTACAACGATTGGGAAAACAGAGTATTCCTGCTCTGCCCCGATTGTATTCTATTCGACTTGGTTTGATTGGAAAGATTTATTTTTCTCAAATTATTTGTAATTCGTAATGATTGGATTCGATTTGATTTTGATTATATATCTGGTCTTATTTACTATTCTAGATCAGCTACAGAATCAGGAGATTCTGTAGCTGAGTCTATAGAGTCATTTTTTTATTATTTTCTTTAATAAAATACTCCTCTAACTTGATCTTTATGTCTATTACAGGCAAATCCGAATTGGTAGTGGATGTGAGGAGCAGTTGGAAGATATCTTGAAGATTTCACTTATGCTTTTAGTTACTTAGTTTAAGAAATTTTTGGGATTATTCCCAGATTGTGTAAACTGTTTTCTATTACTCACAAGGATGTTTTACCTTGTGAGAAAACTTATATAAACCTATGGTTTGTAATATTGATCATTATCAGTTTTGGAAGAACAAGCATATGTAATTCTTATTCAAACTGGAGCAAAATTGATACGTTGTTATAGCTTTTGCTTTTCAATTTATCGACACTTTGTTCCAAGTTTTGTATATCAGTCTGTCAATGGTTTAGTATTACTTTGTTATCTAAATCAAATACAAGTGATATAATTTCTTATTGTTATACATATCTTGTTGCTTCCAAGGANTAGCTTTTGCTTTTCAATTTATCGACACTTTGTTCCAAGTTTTGTATATCAGTCTGTCAATGGTTTAGTATTACTTTGTTATCTAAATCAAATACAAGTGATATAATTTCTTATTGTTATACATATCTTGTTGCTTCCAAGGAGTTTAAGAACATAATAATTGTTGATTCATCTTATGAATGATAGCTTTGTCTTCTTCGTAGGCTGAATTGTTATATAAATTTTATGCATTATAGGTTTCCCTTTTGCAGAGATTTATCATCATAAAACTGTTATGATTTCTTCTTTGTTTGTCCTGTAACATACTTCAAGAAGCAGTACAGCTGATCCTTTGCGAGAAGCTTGAGGGCTAAATGGTGTGAATTTCTTCCTCCAATCAGCTTAAGAAGGAATCATACGCAGGATAGACCTGGAGCATTTCCAGGTTAATTAGTTAGGTGTTCATTGCTTTTATTAGTTAGTATAACATAAACGATAGCTTAGTTAGATATATATTACATCGTTTAATTTCAGGTATATATATTAGATTGTTTAATTTCAGTTAGCTTTCTTTTTTTTGTTCATAAATCATAAAATCCAAAAAGAGACCCTTGGTTGTGTCAGGGCAGCAAACTCATTAGTTTCACAGGTTTTAATCAAATCTGTAATTTGTCCATATTGTATATTTGTGAATAAAGAATGATCATAGTTGATAATTAAGTAGTCGATTTGAGTTATTATAATCATAGTTAACATATTGTACATACAAGTAGTTAGTAATTTATAGTTAGATTAGTGTAGTTAGTTTATAGTTTCCTTTATTAATTTATTTCTTTGTCTTTGTTTTATTAGTTTCTAGTTTCCCTTTAGATTTCTTAGCTCAAATCATTTCTCTTTGGTTTCCACACGAGACCTTAGGGAAGCCAACGGAGCCGTTAAACTCGTCAGGGTGGTCCATTCCAAACGGCTTGGGTTATTAGACAACCCCGGACCGGTTCCACTCTCTTAATTGACGGACGGTCATTTTTGCCCGTCAACAAATGGCACTAGAAGGAGGGAATGAACTTAATTAATGGCACGAGGTGGTCGCAAGACTCCTCCCCCACCTAATCGCACTCCCATAGTGACTAGAAGCCGTTCACAAGATAATATTCCCCCTCAAACAACAACTACTTCAACAGAAGATCCTCAGATCACAGTTGAGCCAACAACCCCTAACCCTACAGGCGGTGATATTCAAGAAATTTTTAGACAATCTCTAATTAAATCACACAAAGCCTTTGCTAGTCTCAGGCAACCACATCGCCCGTGGATCCAACCTTTAGACTTCTCTGAAGTCAAAGAACAATTGGGTGATATAGATCCCACTGTGAATTCTACGGATTCAAACACAAATCCTGCTGCAGGAGGATCTGGGATACCTCCTTCTCCTCCTCCTTCACCACCTCCCTCATCTCCTTCTTCTTCCGGAGGAGATTCCTCTTCGGACGAAGGCAATCCACCTTCACGTCCTCCTACACCCACTATCCCAATGGCTAATCAGAACAACCCTGCTAGACCCTGGTTAGACCAAGATGTTGTAGTTGTACCTGGACCTCAGCATCCTTTGCCTAAGCATCCGAAAAAATGGCTTACTAAGTTTGATCCCGATTCTAAACAGGTAGCGGAAGACCATATCAAGAAACTTATGTTAGACATCAGACTCCGCAACGTTGAACATGAAGACGTAGTCTGTAGGTTGTTCTCTTACACCTTTGAGGGTAGTGCGTCCACTTGGTATTTTTCCCAACAACCTCGCACTATAGTATCTTGGGAAAAGTTTGAGTCAATTTTCTTAGAAAAGTTCAGAGATGGCAAACCTCCGGAAGTCTTAGTCATGGATCTCTCAAACTTAAAAATGAATGCTAAGGAAAAAGTCAAGGATTTTAACCAAAGATTTTTTACCCTTAAGAATAGAATCCCTGCAGACTCTATGCCTGCAGAAAGCCTCGTAATAGCTTACTACACCAAAGCTCTACATCAAAGCATAGCTATTTGGGTGAAAAGATCCAAAAAGGCAACATTGTTAGAAGCCTTTGAAGAGGCTACTCAGATTGAGATTCTTCCCAACGAGACTGAAATTGTTTCTTCCTCTAAGAAAAATATTGAGATTCTTCCCAGGCCTACACAAAACAAAACACAATCCGAAAATTATGATTTGGAAAATTTAACCAAAGTTGTACAAAAGTTATCTAATCAAGTCATAGATTTAAAAAGGTCAACTGAGGAAGCCTCTTCAAGTAAAGGACCCTATAAACCTCCTTTCCGAAAGCCTTTTCAAACCAACCGACCTAATCCAAACCCCGAAGGCTTGAACCTAGAAAGTTTTCAATATGCTCTTCAGACGATTCTAGGACCCCAAGATGACTTAGTGCCTCCTGAAATCCGTCAAGAGGAAGTCGAGCAGGAAACTACCCAAGAAGAAGAGTCTTCTCCTAATATCTTTGGTCACCTCTCTGATAGTATCTTCCAAGCAAACTTTGAGACTGTGCACCCTTACAATACTAGGAGCAAGACCGCAAACAAGCCTCCTGTCGATAGCACTACAACTTTACCTTCAAAGCCATCTAAATCAGTAGAAACTAAACAGAGTAATGCTAGCCCTAAATTAGATTACGATGTTGTCGAAGATCTTAAGAAACTACGGGCAAACATTTCTATTTATGAGTTGTTGAAATTTCCATTTTTGTTACAGAAGATGTTGCAAAATATTTTAGATAATGGCAAGAATGGTAATTCACATGGTAGTAAGGTTGTACAAAGCAAAGTGCCACAGAAGACTTCCACAAAAGATAATCCTGGTTCTCATGACAAAGGAAGCCTTCCTGTGCCAAATGTAAATAATGTAAATAACAATGTAAGTAGTGTAAATAATTCATATGAAGTAGGAGTAGAAAATGCGAGTAAGAAACCACAAGCAACAACTCTAAACACTCGCAAGAATGTTCCTCCTTTTCTTTTAACTTTCGAAATATTCAACAGAAATGTGCATAATTGCATGGTTGACTCGGGAGCATCATCAAATGTAATGCCTTGGTCAGTCTGCCAAAAGATAAATGCCGAAGTAGAACCATCTTCTTTGAAAATTATACAACTTGATAGAACAGATGTTAAAGTTATAGGCGAGTTGAAAAATGTGTTGATCAGATTGTCGTCTAACCCAAAAGTTCATCAAGTTATCGATATAATTGTGGTTGACATTCCAGAAGTGTATGGTATGTTTTTGAGCAGAGATTGGTCGGAGCAACTACATGGCTACTTCGCAACAGACTGGTCTCACTTATGGCTTCCAGAAAACGGCAAGCCCAACAAGATCAGGGTGAACCATGAGCGTTACCTCAAGTTCACAGTAACAGACTTGAATGACCCCAACGAGCCATATACACCTCCGGCAGAGTCACCTGAAGTCCAAGGAATGGACACCTACTTCGGAAATTTCATGGCTGAAGTTTCACCTATCAACGATTCACAACAACAATCCGAGATCCTAGCATATACGTAACCAACAGCTTCTGTCCAACAATCCTGTGAGCCTGATAAGAATCAAATTTGGTCTTTATATTTTGATGGTTCCAAATCAAAAGAAGGAGCTGGCACAGGCTGCATCATTATTGATCCCGCAGGTAACAAAACATTATTGGCTTGTAGGTTAGAATTTGAATGTACTAACAATGTTTCAGAATATGAGGCTTTAGTACAAGGTCTCAGAAAATCCTTAGACATGCACATTCAAAATCTAGTTGTATTCGGCGACTCAGAGATAGTGGTCAGGCAGGTGAGAAATTCTATACGCTGTCTTACCCCGCATATCAAGTGTTATCAGTCCGAGGTATGGAGTTTAATAAATGAATTTTCTACTTTTAATATAAATTCCATTCCTAGATCAAGTAATGTTGAAGCAGATCTACTCGCTAATGTTGCCTCTAAACTTCTTCCTGCAGAGGGCTTATCTCCAAACGCATTCTCCGTGGAGCTTTTGTTTCGACCATCTATTCCAGATAATATCACGAGCTAGAGGTTATTCGATGATGATCAACAGATCATTAATTTTCTGCACATGGAGGAAACCTTCCAAGGAGCTGTAATAGATGAACAAACGCATGATGATAACCTACATGACTTTACGGTAATACCTAATCCAAAACCTCCTGAAGCTCAATCGGATATGGTAAATTCCTTGCCCAAATCTGTTGCTAGATTAGAAAAATTTTATAATTTTGAAGATAAATTCAAAAAGACGGTCATTTGTAAAACTAACAGTTCCTCGCTATCATATGAAAAAGTTAATTTGGGAACTAGTGAAAACCCTCAGTATATCAACTTAGGATTGGGATGTTCTAAGCAAGAAAAAGCTGCTTTTGTTAAATTATTTAAAGAATTTAAGGATGTCTTTGCTTGGACTTACGAAGATCTTAAGACATTCGATCCTAACATTATACAACATGTTATTCCAATGAAGCCCCAAACCTTGCCTTTCCAACAGAAACTGAGGAAGATGCATCCAAAACTGGAACCGACCGTACAAAAAGAATTGAATAAACTCCTTAGTGCTAAAATAATTTTTCCTGTTAGACATACTCAATGGGTATCAAACCTTGTCCCGGAGCGGAAGAAAAACGGGGAAATTCGACTTTGTGTCAATTTCCGGAACCTCAACAAAGCGTCTGATAAAGATAATTATCCAGTCCCTCCTATGGAACATATACTTCAACAAGTATCAAGTTCCGAGAGGCTGTCCTTATTGGATGGTTTCTCTGGGTACAACCAAGTTTTAATGTATCCATTAGACCAATTGAAAACTACCTTTCGTACCCCATGGGGCACTTATGCTTATCGCAAAATGCCCTTTGGATTGATTAACTCCGGTGATACCTTTCAGAGAGCAATGGATATTTCTTTTCGAGGCTTGATCAATCACTCCGTGGTAGTCTACCTAGATGATGTGACCATTTACTCCAAAAACAAAGATGATCATCTAGCTCACCTACGAGCCGTTCTACTACGATGTCGTAAATTCGGCATTTCCTTGAACTCGAAGAAGTCCATTTTTGCAGTAGAACAGGGTAAACTACTAGGATTCATTGTGTCTAGTGATGGAATGATTATTGACCCCGAGAGGACACAAGTCATTGCCAAACTTCCTCCACCCACTTCCAAGAAATCCATGCAGTCCTTCCTTGGCCAGATTAACTTCGTGAGAAGATTTGTCCCCAGTTTCTCCGAAATGGTCAGGCCTCTCCAGAACTTGATTAAGAAGGACACACAATATCATTGGGGACCCACTGAAAACAAAGCTTTTAACGATATAAAGAAGGCCATAATTGATGCTCCATCTCTCATGAGCCCTGATTTCTCTCAAGACTTTACACTTTATACTTTTGCCTCTGATCGTTCCTATGTTGCAGTTCTAACTCAGAAAAATGCCGACAATAACAAAGTACCCATCGCTTTTATGAGCTCTTCTTTTAAGGGCGCTGAACTTAATTACCCAACAGTCAATCGGCAAGCCTACGCTGTCTTCAAGGCAGTGAAGCATTTCCGGTCCTATCTTCTG
>SNQJ01S0251209.1:2556-12820 GCA_010110895.2 Picea sitchensis | reverse complement strand
CTTGGTTTTGAGAATAATTTATTGGAGCCACATGTCTAATATTTTATCAAACTACCTCCCTTGATTTGAAGTAGAAGCAACAAAGTCAACATCGACTTTTTTGTTGCTTTGTTGGATCGAGTGAGGTTTTCTCCAAGATTAAATGGATCCAATAAATTATTCTCTACTAAACAGGGCAAACCACGTGAAGTCAGAAGCTCTTATGGCCCCTCCCCTCCCCTCACATCACACTCAATTCCCCAATACCCAACATATAAATCTATTGAAATATTTACAGCAAAAACAAAAACATATACATACCAATATTCACAATTGTTTACAATGAAATAAAATGTTTCCTTGATCCATTTGGAGTGAGATGAGTATGGTGAAAATAGATTTTAGATTAAGTAGTTATTAAAATATTCATGTACATCATCATTTATTACTTTGAGCCAACGTCTTCTTCTTATCTCTATAGTTCCTAATCATTTCATCAATATTTATGTCTTCGTTCTCTGGGTGCTCTTCAAAATATTATTGTGATTGTGTCCTCTCACACAAAGAACGCCTAGTCATGGGATACTCATAGTGTAATGGAGGCCACTATGATGAGGCATCACCTACAAAAGAAAAAAATACAAAATTTAAATGGTCAGTTTAAAATTATCATTGAACTAGTTCAGTAATATTAAAAAAAACACTTGCAATGTCATTGTTTACCTAGTGCACTAGTTGACATTGTTTGAATGGTTTCCCTCGCATGCTCCTCTTCAACTGTATGACCCTCAAGTAAAAATTTATCTTCTGTTGAGACCACAAACTTTATAAGAACAATCATAAATGTATAAGTAAAAAAAAAGAAAAAGTACAAAATGTATAACTATGAAATTATTAAGTATATGATTTAAATACAACAATATTACCATCATGTGCCAGCTCGGTCGTAGCACCATCGTGGGGATGTGCCCCAATGGAATATTTGGACAGCATGGGAGAACCATCTTTTGGTTTCAAATTTCTATCAATGCACTTCTCTCTAATACTAGTGTGTTCCTTGACAGTGATGCTCCCCTCATTAAAACAAAGTGACACAGACTGAGCCCCTGCCTCGGCCAGAGTCTTTGTGCTGACCTCCTGGTCTTAATGGATCGTTCTAATTTCACCTTCGATTCAGAGTGGATCTTTTGATTCCTCACTAGAATCTCTATTAAAAACCCGTTCCACAGGTCCTTCCTTTTCCCCTATCACGGCTTCTACGCATACCTGATCTCTCCCCGACAGAAATTTCAGGTTTCGGGGTTTCACAATTCCCGTTGTCGAGAACCTCAGTCTTCTCAATCGCCCGATCTCCGATATCTTGAAATGTCAAAATGGATTCAATAGTGTTTAGTCCCCATGGCTAACTTCCGTTCCATGTGACCACCTTTCCATATGACTGCAATCCTATGTATTTCACAATTTTGGGCTTTCAAATGCCGAAACACATGGACCCTTTGTCCTCAGAATTCCCGATCCTCCGAATCCTGATTTCTCGAAATGGTTTCCCTTTTAGGATTTTTATTTGAAAACCTAGATTGTTGTCACGCGTCCCCTCGAGATGGACGGTCCCTGTTGTTTCGTGATTTCAGGTTTTGAAACACCGAAATCCCTATGGTTTCTTTCCCTTGGAACTCCCAAAGTTTTGATTTCTGATCCTCTAATATGATGAAATGATGTCAGCTAGACCCACAATGGAGATTTCCACCTTGTCGGGGTTTCTGAATTCGCAGTTCTGAAAAGTGCATGCTTCCTCTCTTCAGGATTCATGAAACGCTAAATCCTGAAATGCCGATGCACTCTCCTATTGAGATTTTTCACAAATTCTCAGATTTCCACCATGCGTCCTCCTATGATGGATGGTCCTCAATCATTTCACAATTTCAAAAAATCAAATGCCAATGTCCTCCTGTCCTCTTGAACCCTGAAATCCCAACATGCAAAATGTCGACGGGCTCTTGATCATCGCCACGTGTCTCAACTAACGGACGGTCCTGATTCAGTCTTAGGATTTCGCTAGTTGTGATTCCCCAGTGTCGTAGTTTCTCTGTCAACTCAAAACCCCGGTAACCAAAATATCGATGGGTTCTTGATCTTCCCCACATGTCTCGATAGATGGACAGTCTAGATCAATATCGTTATTTTCACTACGAAGTGACTCGATCTCCTATCCTCGAGACTTCCGATACACCGAATTCAGAAACCCCGATATCCCGATGTCTTTTGGGACCTTCACTCTGCTTGTGAGAGTTTAACCCTCATGCAACTCCTATTAGATCCCACGACTGATGGGTATCTAAGTGAGGATTCGATGGCTCACGTTCTCCTAAGCTTGAACCCTGGAAACACTCGTAACCTCCTTGCTTTTCTGTTAGATCGGACAGCTGGCAGGATTTCACAAATTCTCTACAAAGAATTTTGACCGTCCATCTCTTCCCTTCGATGACTTCGTAGGTTCGAATCCTTCTGAGGTTTTCCATGACTTTGAGTCTTTCAAGAAACTCCTGCATGCACTCCTTGTGACAAACCTTCAAACACTTTAGTGTTGAACACCTTCGACTCTGCCCACTCCTTGCAACAGCAGTCCTTCAATAGTTTCTCAGGTTTCAAACCCTAGATTCAAGATTGGTCTGTGCACACCTTGCACGACTCCTACATCAAATCTGCCCTTCAGAGGAAATGAGAACAAAATTTGTCCTATCTAATAATTCCAGAGACAAATCTCTGAATTCTTTGTCAATGCACTCCTTGTGGAAAATTCAACTGCACTCCTTGCAGGAATCCTTGCTCAGATAGAGAAACAATTGAAACTCATTCCTTACTCTCCCTTTCTCAGACTTCAAACATTTAACAAGAAATCATTCATACATAGCATAAAATCAAATGTATAACATAAAGAGTAAAACCATGAACATACCATTCAACATACACATACAAGAAACAAACACAATGCCATGAATCTGAATTTAGACTTCTTCTATTAACTCAAATCTCTGTACATGGGTGTTTTTTCAAAATTAGTTTCTTTGTTCCAGCTCTGTATGCTCTTCACTTGGTAATTTTCTTCACTATCATACAATTACACAATCAGGGTGTTTATATCCCATTTCCCTCTCACATCCTAAACTGTCTAATTCACGCATTAAATTTTATCTACTTACATTAACTATCATAAATGCATTTCCACCTACTAAGGATGAGAGCGGATCGCTCAAGGTCCATTTGCATTTTTATAATTGTGCCTCCACTTGTTGACTTCATTAATACTTCAAGACATTTTTAAAATTTGGGTTGGGCACCTTTCCAGCTGTCTTTTGTCTCCACGCTGGCTCGCTTGAAATGCTTCTACATCATACTCCCTTGCTTGAAATTTTTCATGGGCTCCTATCCATGAGCTCACGCATGATTTGTCCATGCCTCTAGATCTCTGCTTCGTTCTCCCAGTTGGCATATTCAATTGGATGGCCCTTCCACTTGAAAAAATATTCAAAGTGTTGCTTTCGCCTGGTCTTCTTGCCGACCCTTTTGTTCAGTATGTGCTCCATCTGTGGCTTTTCTGAAATTGACATCTGTTTTGTCCACTGGACCTCTGACTGTTCATTTCTCATTCCTGCTTCCTCAACTTTATATGGGTACAAATCTGAGATATTGAACATCGGAGAAATTCCGATCCCATCGGGTAATTCAATCTCGTAAGCATTCGCCCCAAATTTCTTCAAGACCTTACATGGTCCGATTTTCTTCATCTTCAGTTTATTATATGTCCCTCTCAGGAACCTTTCCTTTCTCAAATGTGCCAGAATCAAATCACCAAACTCAAATTGAAGTTGTATGCATCTCTCAGCTTAGAAATTCCTCTCGGCTGCATGCCATAGACAATCTGAAATGGACTCTACCATGTGCTTCTATTAAATGAATCATTATAATCAAACTCTACCTATGCTAATATGTTGTCCCATTGGCTATGGTGTTCTGTCACCAAGCTTCTCAGCAAGTCTCCTAGACTTTTGTTTACCACTTCTGTCTATCCATCTGTCTGAGGATGATAAGCTAAACTGAATGATAAGTTAGTTCCCAACTTATTCCATAAAGTCCTCCAAAAATGTCCTACATACTTAGTGTCTTGATCTAAAACTATGCTCCTTTGTAAGCCATGAAGTCGAATGACTTCTTTGAAAAACAGATTCACAATGTGAGTTGCGTCACTGGTCTTCTGACATGGAATGAAGTGTGCCATCTTGGAAAATCTATCCACCACCACAAATATTGAGTCAAAACCTCTTCGTGTTCTTGTCAAACCCAATATGAAATCCATGTACATTGCATCCCACAGCCTCTCAGGTATTGGCAATGGTTGGTAAAATCCTGCATTCTGTCTCTTTCCCTTCAAATGCTCGAAAATTCTAGATCTATCCATGAATATCTTGACATATGCTCGCATTCCTGGCCAAAAATATGATTCATTCAATTTTGCAAACGTCCTGTGGTGACCGAAATGTCCGGCCAATCCTCTACTATGTTTCTCCTTCAACAAATTCTCCCTCATGGAGCATTTTGGAATACAAAGTTGATTACCTTTAAATAGTAATCCTTCTTGGATCATGTATTATGTCCATTGACTTCTGTCCCTGAGAATTTGATTCTCATCTGCTTCATATGCCTCCTTAAAATCTGGATCATCTCTGTACATGTTCCTGAGATCATCAAAACCCAGTGTTTTAACTCTGAATTCCTGCAACAACAAACATTTCCTGCTGAAAGCATCAACAACCTTGTTAGCAGTTCCAGAAATATGCTTAGTTACAAAAGTGAAGTTCTGCATGTATTCAACCCATTTTACATGTATTTGATTCAACTTTTCCTGTTGAGTCACAAACTGTAGTGCATGATTATCACTGTATAAGACAAACTCCTTCGAGATCAAGTAATGTCTCCATTTCTTTAATGCCTGAATAATAGCATAAAACTCCTTGTCATACGTGGAGTATTTCACCTTTGCTTGATTCAGCTTCTCGTTGAAGTATGCTATCGGCCTGTCTTCTTGACTCAAGACTGCCCCTATTGCAAATCCACTTGCATCGCATTTCACTTGAAATGTCTTTTGGAAATCAGGTAACACCAGGATTGGTTATTCCGTGGTTTTCCTCTTCAACAGATTAAAACTCTTCTCAACCTCTTCTGTCCAGTGAAAAGACTTATGTCTCTTCTTCACGGTATCCATCATTGGTGCACTATTTCCACTGAAATTCCTAATGAATATTCAGTAGAAACTACCCAATCCGTGAAAACTTCTCACCTCAAATATACTCTTCGGTGATGGACAATTCTTGATCACTTCCACTTTATCTATATCCATCCTCAATTTATCTATAGAAATAACAAAACCCAAATAAATGAGCTCTATCTTCATGAATGAGGATTTTTTCATGTTTATTAGCATCTTCTCCTGCTGTAACCTCTCCATCACTGTAGCCAAATGTTTCAGATGTTCAACTTCTGTTTTGCTGAAAATCAGTATATCATCCAGATATACGATGGAAAATTTTCCGATGAACTCCCTCAGGACTTCGTTCATCAACCTCATGAAGGTACTCGACGCATTTGTTAAGAAAAACAACATAACAAACCATTCATATAATCCTTCGTTGGTTTTGAATGATGTCTTCCATTAATCATCTTCTCTCATATGAATCTGGTGATATCCACTTTTCAAATCAATATTCAAAAAATACTTTGCTCCACTCAAGAAATCCATCAGATCATTCATCCTTGGAAATGGGAATTTGTACCTGATGGTTATTTTGTTAATCTCTCTCGAGTCAGTACACATCCTCTAGCCTCCGTCTTTCTTCGGACTGAGTACTGTCGGAACAACACACGGGCTCAAGATTTCCCTGACCAAACCTTTGTCCAACAAATATTGGACTTGTCTTTTGACCTCTTCATTCTCCTGCAGTGTCAATCTGTATGCATCTTTGTTTGGCAAACTAGCTCCTGGTATGAGATCAATGTGATGACTCACACTTCTGATCGGTGGCAACAAACGAGGTAGTTCGTCCACTACTATGTCAGCGAACTCTTCCAGCAGTTCTTGAACCTCTTCTGGTAGATCATCTACCCTTACGCTGGTTAAAATAATCGTTGGCTTCCTAACCACAATGAATTGCAGTTCCTCCTTCTTCTTAACCTCTCTAAGAAGTTCCTTCCCGCTCATGAGAAGTACAGTGTTGCTTACTTTAGGTTTCACCTCCCTATCTTTGATTGGAAGCAACATGTGAGTTCTCCCATTCTTCTCTAGGGTGTATGTGTTCATCCTCCCATCATGAATGACATTTCTATCATATTTCCACGGTCTACCCAGCAATAGATGACAAACATCCATGGGAATAACATCACAGAGTATCTTATCATTATATCCTCCTATCTTAAATTCAACTAAACATTGTTTAGTGACATTTACCTAATGTCCTTTTTGTAGCCATGAAACTCTATATGCACTTGGATGTTCAATCATCTCTAGCTCCATATTTTCTACCATCTCCATTGAAACGAGATTATCCATGCTACCACTATCCACAATGACCTTACGTACCCTGTCCTTGGTTTTGCAATAAGTCCAAAAAACATTGTTTCTTTGGACTGAACTCTCTACCTCCTTCTCTGGTGTTAAGAGAACTTTTCGCATCATCAGTGATCGTCCACCTTCAGTATCTTCTGTCTCAACATTCTACCTCTGTGCTTCGGAAATGTGAGCCTCACCACCTTCTTTCTTCTTAGCTAAACATTTATAAGATTTGTGTCCATTCTTTCCACATGTGAAGCACTTTTTACTCCACCTCTTCCTCTTCCTCTACCTCTAGTACAAGGAAACATATTTCCATCTACATATTGACCTCTCTGTTCAGTATGCTACCCTCTTTGTGAACTTCCACCTATCTCAGTCTGAGTCTGAGGTTTTTTTCCATCTTCTTTCTGTTTCAGATTTATATCCTGGGAAACTGTTTTGCCTCTTGCTTGACTTCTGCCTCAGCCTCTCTGACCTTTTTTTTGGCTCAGCTTCTCTTCAGCTTTTAGAGCCATATGATAAGAATCTTCCACCGTTCAGATGGTCATCATGCTCATATCATCCTGAATCTTGTATCGCAAGCCATTCATGTACCTGGAAACCTTTTCATCATCACTTTCCCGATGACCTGCCCTGATCTGGAGCCTGTACAATTCTTCAGTATATTCCTTCACTATCATCAACTTCTATCTCAAATTTTTCATTCTTCGAAACAGAGTAATCTGGTAATCCCTGGGAATGAATTTTGCCTTGATATTCGCAATCATCCTATCCCAACTCTTGATCTTCTGCCTACCTTTGCAGCGTCTGTCAGCTTGTAGTTCATCCCACCACAATGCTGCATGTCCTTTCAATCTTGTGACAACATGTCCGACCTTGTTATCTTCCTCGACAACTTCATAGTCAAAATAAGTGTCCAGATCTCTAATCTAGTCTATAAGCTCTTCAGCATCCAGGTTTCCCTCATAAACTGGGATGTCCAATTTTTCCCTGGCACCCATCCTTGCAACAACTCTAATCAAGCATTCATTCGTGACATCTTCCGTTGAAATTTCTTCTTCCTCATGTTCAACTTCATTTTCAATTTTGGAATCACTAAGATCCCCAACACCGACTGTGCATCACTGTGTTGTCTCCATGTCCTCAAGTCTGGAGTGTAGATCATGCATTTCTCTTGCCATGGTTGGGTCAGGCATCTGCCTACCTCTTCTTCTTGGTATTTCCCTTTCCTCTGGTGGATCGGGTGTTTTTCTGTCCCTTCTTCTCAGCGGCATGGTGAATTCTCCTTTTTCCTTGCTACAGAAAGCAAAGAACCCTTTATGTTCTCTGATACCACACCTGACGCAGACTGAGCCCCTGCCTCGACCAGATTATCTATGCTGACGTCTCGATCTTAACGGATTGTTCTAATTTCACCTTCGATCCGGAGTAGCTCTTTTGATTCCTCACTGGAATCTCTATTAAAAACCCGGTCCACAAGTCCTTCCTTTTCCCCTGTCATGGATTCTGCACATACCTGATCTCTCCCCGACAAAAAATTTAGGTTTTGGGGTTTCGCAATTCCCGTTGTCGAGAACCTCAGTCTTCTCAATCCCCCGATCTCCCATATCCCAAAATGCTGAAACGGCTTCAACAACGTTTAGTCCCCATGGCTACCTTTTGGTCCATGTGACCACCTTTCCATATGACCGCAGTCCTATGTCTTTCACGATTTCGGTCTTTCAAATGCCGAAACGCATGGACCCTTTGTCCTCACGATTCCCGATCCTCCGAATCCCGATTTCCCGAAATGGTTTCCCTTTCGGGATTTTTCTTGAAAAACCTAAATTGTTGCCACGCATTCCCTCGAGATGGATGATCCTCGTCGTCTCATGATTTCGGGTTTTGAAACACCAAAATCCCTATGGTTTCTTTCCCTTGGAACTCCCGAAGTTCCGATTTATGATCCTCTAATATGATGAAATGACATCAGATAGCCCCACAATGGAACCTTCCACCTTTTCGGGGTTACAGACTTCCTAGTTATGAAATGTGCGTGCTTCCTGTTTTCAAGATTCATGAAACCCTGAATCCCGAAATGTCGATGGAATCTCCTCTTGGCATTTTTCCTGAATTCTCAGATTTCTGCCACGCGTCCTCCTATGATGGACAGTCCTCAATCATTTTTCGATTTCACAAAATCAAATGCCAATGTCCTCCTTTCCTCTTGAACCCCAAAATCCCAACATGAAAAATGTCGATGGGCTCTTGATCATCGCCACGTGTCTCAACTGACGGACGATCCTGATTCAATTTCGGGATTTCATGACTTGCGATTCCCCGGTGTCCCAGTTTATCTGTCAACTAAAAACCCCAGTAATCGAAATACCGAAGGGTTCTTGATCTCTGCCACGTATCTCAACAGATGGACGGTCCAGATCAAGATTGGTATTTTCACTACGAAATGACCCGATCTCGTGTCCTTGAGACTTCCGATACCCTGAATTCAGAAACCCTGATATCCCGACGTCTTTCGAGACCTTCACTCTTCTTGCAAGAGTTTAACGCTTGTGCAACTCCTGTCAGATCCCATGAATGATGGGTATCTAAGTGAGGATCTGACGACTAACGTTCTCCTAAGCTTGAACCCTGGAAATAGTCGTAACCTCCTTGCTTTTCTGTCAGATTGGACGACTGGAGAGATTTGACAAATTCTCTACGAAAATTTTTGACCGTCCGTCTCTTCCCTTTGACGACTTCACAGGTTCAAATCCTTCTGAGGTTTTCCACGAATTTAAGTATTTCAAGAAACTCCTGCACACACTCCTTGCGGCAAACCTTCAAACACTTCAGTGTTGAACACCTTCGACTCTGCGCACTCCTTGCAGTAGAAGTACTTGAATAGTTTCTCAGGTTTCAAACCCTAGATTCAAGCTTGGTCTGTGCACACGTTGCATGACTCTTGCGTCAAATCTGCCCTTCAGAGGAAATGAGAACAAATGTTTTCCTATCTGAGAATTCCAGAGACAAATCTATGAATTATTTTTCAACGTACACCTTGCAGACAATTCAAATGGACTCCTTGCAGGAATCCTTTCTCAAATAGAGAAACAATTGAAACTCATTCCTTACTCTCCCTTTCTCAGAATTCAAACATTTAACAAGAAATCATTCATACATAGCATAAAATCAAATGTATAACAGAAAGAGTAAAACCATGAACATACCATTCAGCATACACATACAAGATACAAATACAACGCCATGAATCTAAATTTAGACTTCTTCTATTAACTCAAATCTCTGTACATGGGTGTTTTTCTAAAATAGTTTCTCTATTCTAGCTCTGTATGCTCTTCTCTTTGTAATGTTCTTCACTATCATACAATTACACAATGAGGGTGTCTATATCCCGTTTCCCTCTCTCATCCTAAACTGTCTAATTCACGCATTAAATTCTATCTACTTGCATTAACTATCATAAATGCCTTTCCACCTACTAAGGAAGAGAGTGGATCGCTCAGGGTCCATTTACATTTTTATAAGTGTGCCTCCACATGATGACTTCATTAATGTTTCAAGACATTTTCAAAATTTGAGTTGGGCACCTTTCGAGCTGTCTTTTGTCTCCGCGCTGGCTCGCTTGAGATGCTTTTGCATCATACTCCCTTGCTTGAAAATTTTCATGGGCTCCTATCCATG
>SNQJ01S0251208.1:0-12820 GCA_010110895.2 Picea sitchensis | reverse complement strand
GGTAATTGTATTAGGACCAAATCCCCTTTTGCGGATTGGTCAACAGACAATTGTAATAGGCAGAATAAGAAGTTGGCCCTAGCAGTTATTATTGAGACCCAGAAATATATTAAAGGTGGGTTTACCCACCCAGAGTTAGAGGTCAGCCCTGCCAGTGAAGACACTTCACACGTGCCAGACTTGTATATATAGAGAGGCTGGCGCCTCACTTCATCACACAACACACTTGCTCATTTTCTAAGAGGCAAGCTGCAACTTACCAGTCAGAGAGAGGGAGAAGAGTGGCGCATCTTTTGGAGAGGACTTTCTATATTGATTTGAGTTATCTCTTGACATTGTATTGGCAATTTATGATAAAGAAGTTTTTGCTGGGTTTTCTTCCCCTAGAGGGTTTCCCAGGATAAATGCTATGTCTCTTGTGAATTTGTATTTCTCAGTGATCTTGTTCTTATGTTGCTCTTATCTATTGAAATGCAAATAACTATAATAATGGCATAAAACATTAACATTATTCCCCTTGGCTACTTCCCTAAGTACCCCATATTATTCCCTTTCCCACACTACATTTTTCTATTAATTTGATGCCTAAAGTTGCACAAATGTCTAAGACTCCATATTGAATGAGTACATCGAAATTGAAGGAGTTGAAAATGTAAATAGAAGAACGGTTAAAGCATGGGTATATACATCCAAGTGTGTCTCCTTGAGGAGCACCAATACCCTTTGTAAAGAAGAAAGATGGGACTTTGAAGTTGTGCATTGATTTTATATAGTTAAACAAATTCGTTGTGAGGAATAAATATCCTCTACCTACAATTGATGACCTATTTGATTAGCTAAGAGAAGCAAAGATCTTTTTAAAAATAGACTTGAGGTTAGATTACCAGCAGGTAAGGATAAAGGGTGAATATATCAACAATACAACTTTCAAAACTTTGTATGGACCAAATAAAACGTAATGGTAATAGATTCACTACATTTTCTATTAAACACGTTAAGTGGGAAGTAGAACATTAAAGCATGACACACTTGAAAATTCATTGATTATAGAACACATATATACATGTACAGTTAGTTGTACCAAGGTAATAACCCACATTTCCTTGAGTTCTACTAGAGAATTTCCAATCACTATAGTCAAATCAATTTTAAATAGGATTTCTCGATTATTTTCATGTTGAGTAAAAGAAGCATGCCAGAGATGTAATAATTGGATGTTTGTACCATTGCATTTAAATATATTTTATTTTCTCTTTATGCAATGGCATCTTATTCACTTGTTCAAGTTTAAAAAGTAAACTTGAGAGGAGCATGAAATCGTCAAAATTTTGTTTTACCTCACATTCCAGGTCAAAATTGAAGACAAGTAAGTATGCAATAATTTCATATTTCCAACCCCCTCCCCTAATAATCTAATCTCCACTATCACTGAGAATATGTAATGAATGAACTTCTATGTCTTTATTTGAACCTCAAGGGCATGGACATGGGCCTTGTAATAAGCTCTTATGAATTTGAACATCCAATACTCTTCTTGATTCTAGAGCTTGATTAGCTCATGCCCATCTGCTAGTGATCTCAAACATATAATATTTCTTTCATTTTTTGGGATCCTGATTAGAAATTAATTCCCAAAAGAATGTCATGAATCCATCGCTAGATATATAGGGAAATGAATTTATCATCAATTTTTTTTACTTCTCCCATGTTAGTTTTTGTGTAGCTCAGATAGGTACTTCTGCATTGGCGGTGCCTAACATGTGGAAGTATTTGAGCAACCCTCTCTAGATAGTAACTTTATAAAGTGTTTTTATAAAGTGTTTTTCATATTTAGTGACTTAAAGTGACTTTTTATAAAGTTGAGTGACTTAAGTGATTTATGTAATCTCAACTAGAGATTAAGTCACAGTTGTTGATTTCAAGAGATCAATATCATATATCGATCATTAATCACTTTGGAGATAGGGTTTTAGTCATTAGGAGATTATAAAAGTAGATATAGGGAGAGTGAGAGGAACATAAGAGTGCATAGGAGCAAGAGGGATTCTTGCTCATGTACTTGTGACTAAGTGGGCAGGGTTGAGGAAGTGTGCAAAGGGGCAACAAGGAGATAACATCCAAGTGGGTTAGGCTATTGTTGCACTGTAATTCCTTTGATGGGCCATTATCTTAGGATGAGAGCCCAGTATTTTATTTAATAAAATCAAACTCAGAACTGGTTTTCCCGCAAGGGTTTTTCCAGGGGTGTTTACTCGAATATCTTATGCAATGTGTGTTTGGTTTTTGTTTTATGCTTCCGCTAATAATTGGTTGATAACCTAGTTGTGTTGTTAATTAAAAACATGATTTTTATTTGAATTCAGTGTCAGGTGCTAGGTTTTCAGGAAATTCAACATGGTGTCAAAGCACTAACTATGAGAAAGCCAAGTTTTGCACAAGATCGATATTTGCAATGAAATTCAGACCCGCGAGAAATTTTATTTTCAAGTTTGAAGTTGCGGGGTAAAGATAAATTAAAAAAAGGGGGCAGACTGTTAGAAATTAATGGATGTGCTAGTTTAACCATAGACAATATAGCAATATTGTCACCCAACCATAGGCCGAAGCCACCCCCGAGCACCTTAACCTTGTCAGAGAATCATTCCAGAAGAAAACCCTAGGCTGGATAGCCAAACAAAGGTGATGCACCTTTCTTCAAGGATAACACACCAAGCAAGAGTAACAAGAGCTGATCAGAGATTCCAAACCATAACCAAGACATATTTCAAGCCAAAACCAAAATCTTCTAGTTGCAGCAGCTGCAACAACAGATCTCCTCCAAACTTGCGTACAAACTGGCCAACTGCAGTGCGCACAAGTGTGCTTCTACAGTTCTGAGAATCCTGGCCAGAACGAAGACTGGCCTCGTGTATTTATAGTATTTCTAGCAGACTGCCTGGGCCGAATTCTCATTCTGGGTACTAATTCTTTAGTATATAACATTTCCTTTAGCCTACTTCTTCTCTTGAAGGCATGTAACCTAATACAAGTCATTCTCTTGAGTCGACTTGTCTTCTAGGGTTATTAACCAATTAATTAGAGTTTCTTCTTGCTTCTCGAAATATTTTATTCTCGTTAGGTTTACACTTTGAGGTAAATACCTACCGTAACTACCATAATATCAACACTCCCTCCTAGATAGGGAGGTATTAAAGGTAATGGTCTTGAGCACAAACACACCATTCATCCGATAGCATCAACATAGTCGTATAGACTAACTCATGATTAGATCATGAGCATCATCATCACTATCAGTGTCATCAACTGCATCATCTCTCGAAACCATACTCCATCTGAGGAATCATACATGATGGTGGATAAGTCACTCAATCCACAGAGTGACAAAAGAGCCATTCTTCTAACCCGGACATATGTCCTAGAAGAATAAATGTCTTGGACCATTTTCCGTCTGGTAATCTCTATCCATTGATCATCCATCTAGTTGATAATCATTTCCAACACTACTGATAGTTTTCAAGGCAATCAGAACAATGTCATTCAATAGAACACAACTGTGTCTATCCATAGTAGTACACAACTATAATCCAGTGGTACACTGCACACCAAGTAGCACACAAATACTTGATCAGTGACATATAGTCACAATCAGTGGAACACATCCACCATAGTAGTATACATCTACTGTCCAGAGACATGCAATCTCCTTAACAATCATATCATCTGATATCAACCTGCACATAAAACATTGTTATGATATCAACTGAATCATCTGGGCCATTCGTCCACTCACATCTGTGAGATCTGGAAGAGCATCTGCCCTCAAAAGGTAAAACATCAATGATGAGCTATCTGGACTATTCTTCTCAAGCAAGGAAGAATGATTGTCTCGATTTCTGAGCCTGGACCATTCACTTATCTGGTCCATTCATGCAACACTAAACAAAGTGAAACCTAGAAATAATGAGTCTGCCCTAGGGAATGCTTGTCCCTAATTGTTGAACCTGGACCATTCACCTATCTAGGCCATTCCTCCAGCACTAAATAAAGTGCAACCCAGAGAGAATGAATCTTCCCTAGGGAATGACTATCCAGACCATTTCCTAGGGAAATGACTATCCTGCACCAACCTCCAAAACAGACCATTCTTCGAAACTGCTCACAACTGTGAGCTTCGAAAGAATGAATGTCCGATGAGGCAGAACAGTCTTCTTGAACACTACTGAGAGTGACTGTCAAGAAGAGAGATTGTCCTAGATCATTCCCCCACACTGGCCACAAGGGGAATCATTGTCTATGGTACATCAACAATCCATCAAACCATTTTCATTACGAGAATGACTATTTGATCTGAACCATTTTCCGAACTGGAAAATGCCTGTCTATTAGAAATCTCAAACCACTTTCCGAACTGGAAAGGAACTGCTCATCCTGGACCATTTTTCGAACTGAAAAATGATTGTCTATAAATCAATAACACATCAGTGGTCCCTCCCAACCCGGGAGTCATCTCTTCCCTTTTCCAATAAGGAATTCGTCTCCACGAGCTTCAGCTTGAGTACACAAACTCTTTCATCTTGGATAAAGGCTTTACCAAAATGTCTGCTTGTATACTCATATGTGGAGATATATATTGGAGAACCACTTTCTCTTTTCTGGACTTCATCGCGAAGAATGTAATGATTGATCTCAATGTACTTCGGTCTTTCTGGAACACTAGTTTTCAGAAGGATTCATATAGCCCTGATCAATATAATATACCATTGTTGGATTAATATTTTATTTCCTTCTAGCTCATAACATCGTGGCAAGGGTCAAACTCAAACATGTCCAAGTGGTACTTCTTCTGCCATCATGAGAGGTTTGTCATGGATTGGCAATTCATCATCCTGAGCTTCTGAGTAACCATTCTGATCCAATTTCTCTGTTATAGAAGGTTTTTCACCACGCTTTTGTTGTGCATTAGAGGTTCTTCACCAAGTTGCATTCTTCCATATGCATTCAAAGGTCTCTTCCTGGTATAGTTCAAAGCCTTGAGGTTGTTCTACATACGTTCCTTTTTCAATTATTCTGGAGAACAGTCTTTGCATTCATCTGATGTATAACTCCAAACCATGGATATTGCAGACGATATAATGGCTCATGTAGAGGTATGTCTGGTTTACTTGGAACAAGCAATCATCATAGTCTTCTCCCTCCATCTGGGAGAACCTCTAGTTATGGATCTCACAATGCTTACATTCATAAGTCTTCCATATGTTGTTCTTCATTAGTTCCTCTGCTTGATTGCTTTTAGTGAGTTTAGATCATGCTGGTAGTCTTGTGATTCTCGATACAATGACTAGTTATCCTGGCTTTTCTTTCTCTCTTGGAATCTTCATGTTCTTCCTCATGTTTCTCTTTAGCTCTTAGGTCCATGGAGTTTTCTATAGATCCCATGCCCTGAAGATTCCAACTTCTTTCATTCATCATAGGATCATGGATGTGGATGGAAAACCAAGGATACTTTAAGGCTTCTTTTCAAAGAAGACTTCTTCTAAAGTCACTTTGAACACGTGTTGCTTTTCATGGTTGCTACCATGGATAGATACTTCATCATATTCAATGGAACATTTTATTTAGGATTATCTCCCTCCTAATCCTTGATTCATGCATGAATGCATGCTCTTGTTTTGGAAATATATAATCGGCTCCCTCCATTTAACATAGTCCATGCTTCCGTCTGCATCCTTATTACCTTCTGCAAAGTGTCATAATTATTTTTCCAATTTCCTCTTGATTGTTAACTTCTTTCTGTCTTTACTTATTCTAGGTTTCTTCAAGATTGATTCTAATTTCGGCTTATCTTGTAGTTGTACTTCATCCTTTCATGTGTATTGCCTGACTTGTAGTCATTGTGATAGTAGTCCTTATCTTGTTGTTCTTCCATAGGTGTAGTTTCTCTTGAACATCTTATCTTCTAAGAAATAGATATGCAAGATTTGTATAGAAACTATGTAAACATCGTATGTACAATAACTATGAAGAGTATTGTTACCTTGTCTTAGAAGAAGAAGTATGTTATATCCTGCTTGGTCTTCTTTGAGGGTTTCCCTTCTTCGACAACTGATGCTTCGTGTGTCTCCTTCCTTTGCTTTATCTCAGGACAATGATTCTTGTAGTGACCATATTTTTTGACAGATGAAGCATTGTATTTCCAACATATCTTTCTCTTGATTTGGCTTCTTCCTTGAGCCAAACTTCCTTTTGTTCCTGAAATTATTGAATCTTGCTATGAAGGCTTGATCATCGTATTTATTTTTAGGTTTATCTTTTGCACTAATCCTTGATTTTTCTTGTGAACAACAAGTCCAAAGTTCTTCAAATGTAGGATACTCCTTCGTTGTGTTCATGCTTGTGTCAAATGCATCCCATGTCTTGGGAAGACCATTGAGTACTATATTTACCAATTCCTTCTTTGAAATGATTTCTTCAATAGCTTGTAGTTGATCTCTTAACTGAGATATTCTCACAAAGTATGATGTTATGTTGTCATCATCATTCATCTTCATGTCACAGAGCTCATTCTCCAGACTCATTACTTGTCCAATGTTTTTGACTAAGAAGAGGTTTGTCAGGGCATCGTACATCTTCTTGGACGAATCAAGATGGGATATGTAGGGTATCAAGTGGTCTTTTATAGAATCCACTATGATACTCATGACATTGAAGTCATTGTCTTTGAACTTCTCTATAACCGCAACGTTTTGCAGTTCCTTCTCTTTTCCTTCTTCAAACTCTGGTTCCACAATCTTTCCTTTCACGATATCAAACACTTTATTCTTGGCAAGGATGAGATCAATCCTTGTCTTCCATTCTCTGAAGTTAGAAGCCCCTTATAACTTGGTTTCTGACTTCATAGAGTAAGTCATGGTTGCTTTGACTTGGTCAACCCTAGATTTGACCAAAAAACTCAAACTTGACGTCTTGACTTGCTGAGAGTACCAGGAGATGAGTTAGGCTAGGGCACACTAGTCTATCCAGAAATTAGGTCAATCCCTTCACTCAAGGTGCCTCAACGAGAGGGTTAGAGTTTCATTGCTGCAACAGAAACTGGCTACAACTACAACTGCAACTGCAACTGAGCAAATCCTCCAAATCTATCTTCTAGCGGTTAGACTGTCCTAAGATAGTGTGGGCCCATAACCTGTTAGAAAGTAATGGATGTGCTCATTTAACCATAGAAAATATAGCAATATTTTCACCCAACCATAGGTCGAAGCCACCCCCGAGCACCTTAACCTTGTCATAGAATCATTCCGGAAGCAAACCCTAGGTTGGATAGCCAAACAAAGGTGTAGCACCTTTCTCCAAGGATAGCACACAAAGCAAGAGTAACAAGAGCTGATCAGAGAGTCCAAACCATAATCGAGAGAGAGTCCAAGCCAAAACTGAAATATGCTAGTTGCAACAGCTACTATAGCAACTCTCCTCCAAACTTGCTCACAAACTGGCCAACTGCAGTGCGCACAAGTGTGCTTCTGCAGTTTTGAGAATCCTGGCCAGAATGAAGACTGGCCTCCTGTATTTATAGTATTTTTGGCAGACTGCCTGGGCCGACTTCTCATTCTGGGTACTAATTCTTTAGTATATAACATTTCCTTTAGCCGACCTCTTCTCTTGGAGGCTAATAACCTAATACAAGTCATTCTCTTGAGCCGACTTATCTTCTAGGGTTATTAACCAATTAATTAGGGTTTCTTCGTGCTTCCCAAAACATTCTATTATTGTCAGGTTTACTTGTGGAGGAAAATATCTCCCGCAACTACCATAATATCAACACAGACTACCCATAAAAAAAATCGAGCAACAACTGGGTAGCCCCATAATTGTCTGGGTAGCGAGTAGGAAACCTGGGAAATAGGATGATATAGCCAGGCAGTACCCAGAAAGCCTTTGGACAACCCTAAAAAGGACCTTGGAAACCTCAGGCAGTGAATCCAGGCAGCAGGATCGGACAATAGGTTTGGTTAGGTCAAATCTTTGGAGGTTGCCAATATTGAAGTGACAAGATTGAAGTTTGGGGATGGGATGTGGACAGTGGCTCATCTCGCCATATGAATGGAATGAGGTTGATGTTCCTCAATGTTTCAGAGACAAACTAAGGCTGTCATGTGTATTGTGGGGATAACACCATGCATGTAGTGAAGGGGTTTGGATGTGTCAGATTCCAGTTAGAGTCAAGTGGTATTATGGAGGTAGTAGGTGTGTTATTTATTCTAGAGTTGAATGTTAATTTGCTCTTAGTATCAACTCTGGAGGATATGGGGTATGCAGTGATGTTTGAGGATGTACAAGTGCTCATACGTTAAGAGGGAGCGACCTTGGATGCAATAATGATGCTTGACATTAGGAGAAGTATGATGTACAGGGTGTTGGGACAACCTGTAGTGGGGTCTAAGGGGATCTTAGATCGTAGATAAGATTAGAGTGCAGTGGAGGTAGTAGGAGGGTCTTCCGATTTAGAGGGAGCAACTAGAAAAATAACAGATTTGATGGGGTCAAAGAATGATCCAGGAGGAAATTCTTCCAGAAGTACCTTCCTTGCTAAGAGGGAGTGTTAGTTTTTGGGTAGCTCAGATAGGTATTTCTGCATTGGCAGTGCCTAGCATGTGGAAGTATCCAAGTGAGATTATCTAGATAATAACTTTTTAAAGTGTTTTTATAAAGTGTTTTTTATATTTAATGACTTAAAGTGACTTTTTATAAAGTTGAGTGATTTAAGTCATCTCAACGAGAGATTAAGTCACAGCGATTGATCTCAAGAGATCAATATCATATCTTGATCATTGGTCACTTTGGAGATAAGGTTTTAGTCATTAGGAGATTATAAAAGTAGATGTAAGGAGAGTGAGAGGAACATAAGAGTGCATAGGAGCAAGAGGGAGTGTTGCTCATGTACTTGTGACTGAGTGGGTAGGGCTGAGGAAGTGTGAAAAGGGGCAACAAGGAGTTAGCATCCAAGTGGGCTAAGCGATTGTTGCACTGTAATTCCTTTGATGGGCCATTATCCCGGGACAAGAGGCCGAGATTTTATTTAATAAAATCAAACTCAGAACTAGTTTTCCTGCAAGGGTTTTTCCAGGGGTGTTTACCCAAATATCTCATGCAATGTGTGTTTGGTTCTGTTTTATGCTTCCGCTAATAATTGGTTGATAACTTAGTTGTGAAGTTAATTAATAAAACATTTTTTATTTGAATTGAGTGTCGAGTGCTACATTTGCAGGAAATTCAACATCCCAATCGACTTGGGCACCACTTTCTACATTAAACAAAACACCATAATCAACACCATCACGATCGACATGTATACTCAGATATTGCATATGATTTTTTGCTTCTGAAACTCACAATTACTTCTCAGTTTCTAGAGGGCTTATCCATAAGGTGTCAACAAGACCTCCCTTAGAAGCCTGAATTGGGTATCAAGGATATTCATCTACATAAGGATCACTCACTTTGTTGATAGGAATGCAATTATCATTATCTACATTTTTAGATGATACAAGTTCATTCACTTATGGGATGATTTGGTTTTTTCTAAATTTTTTCCCAACAACAAAAGGATGAAAAATCAACCCATACACTTGAAAATACATAAAACTAACTAAAATTGTGATCAAGAATACATACATGGGTGGTCACTTTTTTTCTCATGTTAATCTTATAACTACAATAATGTAATAGAACTAGTAGATGTAGGAAGGAGTTTCTATGATTTTGAAGAGTGCAATCTAGCCTTTATTGGAGGTTCTTTCATCCAAATGGAGAGGAAATTAGAGTGGAAATGATTTGATAAGTCTAACGATTTTGTGGCGAAGTAAACCTTTTTGGATTTTCAAATCATACTACACCAAGATTTGAAATTAATGTTTATCCGTTGAGAAGACCATTCTACACTTGATTGATATGAGTAGCCTGAAATTACAATATTTCATAGGCTACATAATGATTGTTCTATTTAAAACCCCATGGTATGGGATATAGTTCCCTTTGTTATGGTATTGTCCCTCTTAATTTACGTTTTAATATTTATTTCAAGGCGTGGATAAATTAATCTTGGTACTGTAATTTTCTAAGCAAGTTACATATATATTGTCATTTGAAATATGCATACCACATGACTGGGAAATGTGTCATTTGAAATTATACAAATGATACTTAAACTCCCTCTCATGTCAACATACATTTTCCATATCCCTGTGATTGTCATCCAATCACACATGTTTCATAACCACACATCCATCCAGACGTGTCACCCCATAAAAATATTTGTCTTGCTCTCTTTGACACTAAACCATACCCTTCTTATCATTGGCCTCAAGGATCCTCTCCCCATCCTTCCATGGATTGAGAGTCTACATAACCTAGTCAACCAAGATAAGTGATAAGCAATTTCAATGCATTTTAGGGTGTGCTCATCAAATGTATATGAGTCACCACACTTACACAACTTGAAATACGTTTTTCTAATTTTCACATTGCTCTTATCCCTTGTGAAGCATCTCACTCATAATTAGTAACCTAATTTAAACCCTCCTCACCCAATTACATTAACGAAAAATCCCTCGAACCCATACACTCAACCTCCTTTTGAAACACCTAGGTTTATTCCACACTTACTTCAACTATTGGGTACAATCCAAAATCCAACTTCCTATCTTCCAATTATTGCACACAATCCAATATCGTCCTCCTCTTCTCCTTCTATAATAGTTGAATGCAAAATATTTCTAAGAAGATGCTATGAAATTCGTTCTCCCAGCCATGCTAACCTCTCTCTGGCTACATTTTGAGTTGGCTCTATATTACTCTTCACCAATGATTATGCTTAAAGACATTCACATAATACGATAACTGGATTCCATATTGTGAATTCCGCATACCGAAATACAATTCAAATAAACTAAACTAACAAAAAGAGTGGTTGAATGTTGGTTGGTGATTTAGGTAGTTAGAGGTTTATTCAAGGCATATGTCTTTGAGTTAGAGCGATAGTCTTTGCATGTTTGCATATGTTGATGTTATGCATGCGTATTTTCAATGTTCATGTGAAATCATGCATATATTTTATTCCATGGATTTATATTCTTAACTTAGTAGTGTATCATTGTAATATCTTTATATGTCATATCGCTTTCAGTGGAGATTCATCACGTGATGAAGCTAGATGTAGGCAAAGAGAGGAGGAACATCAGAAAATAAAAGAATTACAACCGACGAAGGTAGTATCAAGAGTTCATGATGAGTTTTAATTACATAATTTATGATTGTTACATAATATTGAAAAATATATATTCATTTTTATGAAGAATTGCATTTATAATTCTAATCGCTACTTACTATAGTTTGTTTATGTTGCAGAAAATATGGATAAAAAAAACTTACAACATCTATAAAAAGTATATCCAAAGAAGAAAGACCATACTTACATATGGATTGCATGCATTTGATGGAGTAGGGAGAAAGTTCTAGGGGTCTTAGTTTCAACAAATTTGGTGTAACATCTCCAATATAATCCCTAGTTTAATTAATGCTTATGTAGATATAATATGTGGATACGGCCAAAGTAGTGTAATATGTGAATTGTATTTCTATGTTTTAATAATAAAATATGATGTTAGATGCTAAAGGGACATGGAAGAGAGATGGAGGTTGGATTAATACACAAGAGGGGGTAGTGTCTAGGATAATGGCCAAGAGGGGTCCAGGGTGGAATTACCCATGTATATTAATCCAACCAATTTTCCTAAATTTGCTATTTGTATATGGACCGTCCAATTTCTGATTGAGTGTTCCCAAAGCCAATCATTGAATGCATGTAAGAGGGTGGGTGTGAGTGGTCACTTCTTGAAGTTATTAGGCACATGGGGGTTGAGTACAATTAGCTTGGGGAAGAGTGAGAGTCAATCAAGGCAAGCCAAAGAGAGGAAATTTGTATGGGTAGAGACAACAATTTTACACATTGAGTTTATGTGCATGAGGAGTAAGGGGAGAGGAAGAAGTAGAGCTTGGATCTGGTTCAACCATGGAGGGCGAATTTTAGAGCAAGCTGGAGAATATTAGAGTGTATTTGGAACTGGAAATTGAACAACTAGGTTTTCAGGCCTGAAGAGTGAACTCCTGTGTGACTTGCACTAAAACATCAAGTGTTTGCTATTGGTTTCGCTGGTAGTTTTCCTAGTAGCAAGTTCCCTTGAGTTCTCAGTTGAGATATTCCTAGCTGCCTATGTTAGAGAGACCCTGATAAAAGAATGGTTCATTCTTTGGGTTATCTCTCATAAACAGATGGTATATCCTTGGGTTAACCCTGATAAATGGATGGTATATCCCTTGGGTTAACCCTGATAAATGAATGGTACATTCCTTGGGTTGGACAAGTCAAGAGGAAGAGAGCTAGTGGAGAATTGAGATAGTTGTAGAAAGATATCAATGGGTTTTGATTTTGTGAGTTGTGAGTGGACAGTGAGAAACCACCCTCTTTTGTGGATTACTAGCCTCAGCTCGAGGATGACTGGTTGTTGAGATTTGGAGTAGTCAGTCTATGGTTGGGTGGAACGTCCGTTAGTCTTGTTGTTGTGTTATTTTACTTGTGTTTTTGTTGTGCATGGTATCTGTGTATGAGAAAGATTATATGTTGTTGTGTTGAGTTATTAAACTGTATTTCATGTCTATTTATCCTGCTGTAGATGCATGTAATTAAATGGTAGTGAACAATAGCTAAATCTAGTTTTTAATTCGTAGTTGAAAGCTACAGGAAATCAACTAATTGTAAATGAATTTA
>SNQJ01S0251207.1:6655-19476 GCA_010110895.2 Picea sitchensis | reverse complement strand
TTTTGAAAGATAAGTGTTTATATTGTTTCTATGTTGCATTATGAGTTTAATTGTTGTTTATTAACTATGTTTTTGAGAACAAATTATATGTTGGGTTGAGTTATTTAAGTTGCGTTCATGTCATTTTTAGCATGTTGTAGATGGATTTAATTAATCGTAATAGACAGTAGTTAAATATTGTTGTAATTCGTAGTTGGTAAGCTACAAGAAATTAGTTAGCTTTAAAAATTTTAATTTATGAGTTTTTCGCATGTAATGGACCTTAGTTGGGTTGGGGAACGTTACATTCATGGACCAAATCCTTAAAATTTTTATCTATGACTTAAGGCCCTTTATTTCCTCCTCTTATGACGGTCAACACCTAAATATACAATCTTGGTGCACAAAACCTTCTAATGGAATCCATATCCCAATTGAATGCCAAAAATCCTCTCTAAAAGGCCTCTATAGTGGTTGACAACACATTCATGGATCATTATCCTTAAAAGCTTCAGTTAGTGTTGTGGGTGGGAATCCCTCCTACAGACTTAGCATTTAAGGGCTCTAATCATGCATGTAGAAAATGACCATTTCAAAGGCCTCTACTCTTTCCTATTCTCCCAACACAAAACCACACATTCATGCAATACAAAGGTGTAAATGAGATTCGGTAACTCTACCTTAAGTCCTTCGTTTGATGTTGATCCCTTTGCTTTCACTCGCTCTTCGATTGCAAGCCTCCTCCCAAAGCTGACCTGCATTCACACATGAACAAACAAACAGCTGGGAACATGCATTTCATATACTAATTGTTGGGTTAGTTGTGACAATATCATAAAATAAATGTTCAACTTGAACCTGATATGGTGAGACGGGAAAAGTATTCCTTTGTATTAATCTTCACAAAGAGTAAACTTATAATATGTGGTGGCCTTGCGCTCACCAAGAAACTGGTTCTAGGCTCCTCTTCAATTGTCCTCAAACTTCTTTGCTCCTATATTTCTCTTTACAAAAGGATGGCTAAAGGTTGGGACAAGAGATAACTCCAGTATTATTATAGTTTCTTTACTATGAGATTTTCCTCCTTTCAAATGGGACCCTACCTTCTTTTATAGGCTAGAAGGAGCTAGGTATTTTGGTGAATGAGCGGCCATGCATGGTCGAAAGGTTTAGTTAACTTGCCCAAAGTTGTGTGTTAAGTCGACAACTTTCCTTTTTTCACTCTTTTAGGCTGCAGCGGGTTGTATTGGAGGCGTGCGATGTGCAAGTAGAGTATTAATGGAGCAGAGGCGTGGGACTATGAAGGGTTTTTAGGAGTCAGGCTAGGTAGTGTTTTGTCCAAAGAAGTGCGAGATGGCTTGATGCGGTAAGTAATAATAGGTGAAATTTAGGGTTATAATAGATGCCCCATAATGTGTGGGTCAGAAGAGCAACTGATGGCAAAAATACATTATCAATCTTCACAAACGTTCCAAATAAAATTGAGCCCAGGGATCAGGAATCAAGAGGTGCCATCTACAAAACAACCATTGTCTCTCCGAGGTGGGCATAACCATGCACCGAGATAAATCTCATCCATGGCTGCAATCAAATACCCTGCAGATATGTCATATAACTATATAAAAGTGTAGTCATGAGCAATACAGTAGGATCTACATCTCAAAATCAAAAGATATACATGTATAGTATCCCTATTCAAGAAGCCAATAATGCCCAATATCTAGAGATGAGGTCTTTAGAGCTAAAGAAACAACTTCAAAATATTCAAAATCAGGTAGGAGTGTAATATGGGTGTACGCGACTTGGGGTACCCATAGGTCTTCGACAACTCGTCGGTCATGGACTAGAATCTTGATGATCGGTGAAGGCTTCATTGATTCGAACAAAGACTTGATTGGACTTCAGGACCAAGCATGAGGGTAAGAGACAAAATGTAGATGGGCCGACTTAGGCTTGGAAAAACTTCCCATGGATAATAGCACAACAAGTGATAAAACTCAGGCAGCATGGAATTAGCATAAGTTCCGCGAGGCGGGAGGCAAACTCTCCATATGTTTGGAAAAGAAGTAACCAAATGGAGGAGGACACACAACTCAATGTAAAGCGAGAACAGTTCCCTAAGGTCATATTAAATCCCGGGGCTTGACGAACAAACAGCGGAAGATGTAACATCCAAGGGTGAATCATTGTGTTGCCAATACAAGAAAATACTTTTCCTTCTCTTTTTGGGGTATATTTGAATTTTTTGTCTTTTCAATAATTTTTGGAAAAAGAATAAAAAGATGTTACATTACAAAGGAGGAATAGGTGTCATGAACTTATATGAGTTTGACGCGGACTGAAGCGATGTTCAAAGCAGGACATAGAGGAAAAATCCCTCACAGGGCCAAAAGGTGTCAAGGCATGAGCAAAATGCTGGAAGCTTGTATAAGGCATGTTTGGTGGGTTAGGAAACAACATGGAGATAGCGTGGAGCCAAGCATTAGAGTAATAAAATCGCGATTAAATAAGACACACACAATGGTAAACGTCCTTTGATATAGGATTTAATGAGCCTAAGAAGGTATTTCGGCCGGTTTTCATATTTGAGAGAGTATGAAAAAAAGCGTAAAGGAGACTCAATGGGTACCCTTTTGGGAGGTAGTCTAATTGGTTGAAAAAGGGATAAACTTTCACAAAATAGACATCCTTTCAAAAACATTTAACAAGTGTGAAAGAAAAAAAAACTCACTCAACAATCTTTTCACTTTTAACGAGTCTAAAAAAAGATTAACTATGGACTCCATCAGAATGTTCTTCTGGACCGTTTAAAAAGTGTGAAAGAATAAGAGAACTCAGCTATTTTTTTCAATTTTAGGAGTCTGAAAAAGAGCTTAACTATGGACTCCGTGGGGTTCCTTTTGTAATTTAATTCCCTCCGAATTTAAAGGTTTAAGTTATACACGAGAGTACTCTGCATATAGAAGGCAGAAATCCCTAGAGTATACAACTTTGTTAGTCTGGTTGATATGGGTCGAAAGGGTTAAACTACCGTCCAGTTGAGATGTGACTTCTAAATTCTAGTTTTAGTGGCGTGAAAGGCCACAAGATGGATTGACAATCTTTTACCATGAGGGTCACGAAAAGAGGTTAAAAGACAGAGTGGGAGACTCGACTCATGTATGCTTGGTTTTAAGGAGTAGAAGGCCAGCACTTGGGAGCTCAGACCAAAGTCTCTTCGATGATCCAACTTGAAGAAGTCTCCCGGGAAAACACAAACCACGGTTTAAGTCCTCCCTCGGTATAGAAACCGTAGTCATGACTTCAAGGATAACCTCATATGAAAGAAACTCAACATCCCAATCATCACTGAAGCGAGGGTTGAAAATCCCAAAGGGTGAAGCAAACTGACTATTTTCCATATGACGATGGAGGCTTTGTCTAGGATTGGTGGAGTCTATCAATGAAGAATCCCAAACGAGGGATTGAGGATCTACAAACAAGGGTCGGACTCAAAAGGAGACTCAAGATTACTTGGACCAAGAGGAGGAAGCAAAGGCTCTGTGTTCCCCAGGTAAATAAAGATCCAATTGTTGAGACCAAGTCTTGGGAAGGCAAACATGATTTCAAGTGCTGCTCGGAAACAATTGAACAGTGATGATAAGATTACCACATAAGAGGTAGCACCGTGAATTTAGATTCCTACGGACGCTAGGAACATATAAAGGGGTAGTCTGAACTAATGCTGAATTAGGGTGGTGATTATTAGATTCCATCTTGTCTATAGTGACAATGATTCCATTGTTAGGGAAATGCATCACCCGGAAGGACATAGACACCACAACATTCATAGCATATATACATAATCACGCAGAAGCATGTGAAATCCTTGGGCCTTCCACCACTATGCTGCTCGACAGGAGAATGCTTTACCACCCTAGCGAGATGAGCGGCGAGGAAGAACCCCGATATTCATGGGCGTGCCAAAAGCCAACAGTTCATGCGAAGAAGACAAAATATCGAGAGATCCCAAGACTTCTCAAACCGAGGAGGATAAATACTTGCGAGCCATCAAAAATACATCAATAAATGTTTGTTGAATTAACTTCAACCCTTATTTGGAAAGGTGCGAGGAAGAAGGAGACAAGGCTCAACAAGGTCATTCCAATCAAAGGGAAACCATCCTAGGGCTTGGAGGGTGTGTACCACAGAGCGGCAGAATGCCTTAATTACGAAATCTTGAGCAATGCTAAAACATAGTCGGTGAACCGTCACTCTAAAAGAGAGGTGGGATCATCTAATGTTGCATCGACATGGCTGCAACCAATGGTTAGCGAATAGGTTGTAGGGGCTACAAGGTCTAAAACTCCACCCCAAAGAGTCAGGATCAGTCGATGAATGCATAAACGTGACCACTTTCTCAACCAATGGTTATGGTGAGAGAGACCGATTCTAGGCACCTCACCCCTCAAAGAGGAGTGGGATCGTTCGATGGTACATCGGCATGACCACTTTCTCAACCAATGGCTTCATAGAATTTTGAAGGGAATACATGTTCTAAAGGCACCTCACCCTCCAAAGAGGAGTGGGATCATCCAAAGTTTGCATCGGCGTGACCACTTTCTCAACCAATGGCTTCATAGGGTAGGACTACATGGTCTAAGGCACCTCACCCCTCAAAGAGGTGGGATCATCCAGATCCTTGTCCGGCATGTGACTTCACAACCAAAATTTGAATAGAATGTGAAACCTCGGGCACCAAAATCGGAAGAGCTTAGAGGCGGGGACCACGATAACATACCTACGGAATGTCGAGGGAACAAATAGATAAGGTGATCTCCCGCGCCACAAATCTTACAAAGGGAACTTAGGCTTATGTCATATCCGTATAGGTTTCTCAACAAAATAAATTCCCCCAACATGACTAGCAGTGGCTCGTTGCACATCTCCAACATGTCTTGTAGAGTTTGGTGATGGTTTGATAACATGAATCGCAAAGGCTATAGACCTATTGCGGTATGACTAGCGAGGGGCTGGACTTTCCCTAACTTGACTTGCAAAGTTGGGTGCTTATCATAACTTGCAGTTTGGGTGTTGGTCATCTTGTGACCTGGAGAGGTTGTCGACCTATCTCCAAGATGACTCGCTGAGGTTGGTGATTTCTTATTCTATTCTTCCTCTTTCTATTTCATTTCGACTTCGGTTACTAGTAAGCGTACTTTCACGAGAGGTGGGAGAAGGAGGAGGAAGACTTTGTTGATGAAGAAACATCAATAGGGTTCCCATGACTTAAGTTGTTTAACTGAGAAGCATCAAGAGAACTTGGGACATTTGGAATGGTACCCAACAAACCTACAGTCCCACATTCAACCCAAGAATGCACAAAGTGGCCATCAAAGGGACACCAGCGTTTTACGAAAGGAAAAACACAAGAATCCCATTGTGAAGGGATTCCTTGGTTGATATCATAAAGAAAATTTTCCATGAAGATATTACTCATAGGTTCTTCCCTTGCGGGATCGTTTAAATATGTAAAAGTCTCACCTGTGACTCAGAAGACAGGTGTTATCAAAACAACTTACCTATAAGGAAACCCACGTTTCGTGGGAAGGCCGAAAGAATCCATCAGCCGGTGGAATTAGGCGGTCTACCACCCTGAATTGAGACCAAAGCCATGGTGACTAACTCACTATGGAAAACTAGGAAACACAGAGAGAACACACTAGAAAAACTCCTAAAGGAAAATCAAACAGCGACTAACTAGTTGGAAGAGCAGTTACACCAACCAACACAAGAACAACTTGGAATTTTAGGTGCAACTCTAATATAGAAGCATATGGGTATACTTTGTAAAGCATGGCCTAATCAATGCACTAGGTACTTTGAGTATACCCCCATGGTACTGTGTAAGTCCCACAAAAATAAAGAACAACTATAGGTTGCCATTTCATTGAACAATCACCGGTGATTACGGTTGGCGGTCCGAGATTGGGCCCTTGATAATGAGGGTATCGAGACTAAAACCTATCAAGGGTATGAAAGCAAGTGTTCTGGAAGGCGATAAGGACCTCCCGAATGGATTGAGACCCGCGAAACTCCCGGTGGAAAATCACGATCAGCGGAATCCCAAGACAAGTCCCTCTATATGCGTTCCCCTTCGGCGAATTAGGCTTTGGAGGGTTATCTCAGCTACCTTTCATGTCGTGACCTTATGTTTAGACCCTTTGTTAGAGGGGGTTCCCAACTAAATCTTACGAAGTTGGAATTTAAACACTCCCTATATCAGACTCCAATATTTGTTTTAGATGGCCTTGAAGAGTTTCCTCTCCAACCTAAATCAAGGCTCTAGCCCTAATCTAGTTGATGGACCCTACAAACATAAATTCTAGTTGATTTTAATTGTTAATCATTGATTTTAATTGGCTTGGTTTACTCAAAAGGGTTGTGGTAGTGCAACTTATGTTGTTAAGACTCTTGTAGAAAAAAGGAATGATAAGAACACTAGCAAAGATTGATTATCTTTCTTGTTTTTCTTTTGAAATGTAATTAAGATGAGAAGAAAACCCAATACTATGCTAATTTCTTTTCTTTTTCAAATAACAATGCAAAGAAAATGCCAAGAAAGAAAGAGACCTAACAAGCTAAGTTTTTTATATTTTCTTCCAATCAAACCAGAAATAACAAAATATTCTAAAAAGCCTGATGAATGCAACTCATTTCAAGCTAAAAATAAGTTAAAATAAAAACTAGGAAACACAAGAAATCTTTTCAATGAAAAGAAAGCTATGCTAGAATCCAACCTAAGCTAAAACTACTATGACAGAGACCAAGGCTAGATCAAGAAATCTTGAGAGGTATAACTCTTGATAGGGAAGAGGATGGTTGCCTCTCCTTAAACACAAATTTTCTCCAGACACTTGGGGATGAGTTCAAGCGACGTGTGCCATGAAGAGGCGTGTAGGTTAAGAAGCGCTATGTACTGCACATGCATGCCTTATAGGCCTAGTGTACCTCTGCAAATCTTAAAAAATGAAAATAAAATCCAATCGAAACCTTTGAGACCTCTTTGAGAACTAGAATCTCTTGAAGACTAAGAAACTCACTTTGACAGAAAAAGCTTATTGATTAAAGGAAATTTCATAGGAACAAAACCAATGAGAGGTGGAAATCTAAGCTACAAGCTGAAAAGAGACTAGAATAGTTCAGGCGAGAAAGGATTACTTCTAGGGGAGAGGATAGCCCTCTCTCTAATAATAAAAAAAGAGTATATGAATCTAGCCGCGCTCTATTGTTACTTCATTAGCTATCATTTCCATGCGTGTTGTGTGAAGATTGGGCGTGTGTAAACGCATACAAGCCTTATACAGGCCACGTGCACCTCTATGACTTCACGAAAAGAAAATGTAGCCAAGCAAATAAATTAGGGAATACTGGTATGGAAGAAAAAAATCCATGCTAGCTCAGACTTTTGCAGAAAATCTAAAAACAAGTAATGAAACAAAAAAAAAATGGAAATACCCAAAAAGGACTCCCAGAAACCTTAGAGATCCAAGTGTAGTGCATGGTCTGTTGTGGGTGGGAATCCCTCCTACAGATTTAACATTTAAGGGCTCTAATCATGTATGGAGAAAATGACCATTTCAAAGGCCTCTACTTTTCCCTATTCTCCAGAACACAAAACCCCACATTCATGCAAATACAAAAGTGTAAAATCAGATTAGGTAAACTCACCTTGATCCCCTTTTTTTGATGTTGATCCCTTTTCTTTCCCTCGCTCTTTGATTGCAAGCCTCCTCCCAAAGATGGCCTGCACATTCACACATGAACAAACAAAAATTTGTGAACATGCATTTCATATACTAATTCTTGGGTTAGTTGTGACAATATCATAAAATAAATATACAACTTGAACACATGATATAGCGAGACGGAAAAAGTATTCCTTTTGTATTAATCTTTACAGAGTAAACTTACAATATGTGGTCCGGTGCTCCTCGAAACTAGTCATGGGCTCCTCTTCAATTTGTCCTCCAACTACTTTTCTCTATGCTACTCTTTGCACAAGGATGGCTAAATGTTTGGGACAGGGAATTCTCAATTGGGTATAGTTTCTCTACATGGGGTTTCCTCCTTTCAAATGGGACCCCTAAAACTTCTTTTATAGGCTAGAAGGAGCTGGGTATTTGGTCAAATGACCGGCCATACATGCATGTGAAAGGTTTAGTTAAACTTGCCCAAGAAGTTGTTGATGATCAACAACTTTCCTTTTTCCATGCTTTTAGCCGGAATTGCAGGGTTGTATTGGGCGGCTAATGTATTCTGCGATGCGGTAATATGGGCGAGGTCCGTCCGGACTTTATAAAGGGGTTTTAAGAAGAGTTGCTCATTAGTGTTTTTGGCAAAGAGATGCGAGATGGCACGATGCTGAGTAAGTATGTCTAGTGCAATTTAGGGTTATAACAGTTCAGGTCCTAAGACCTTTTTTTCTCCCATGAGCATGGTTAAGGTCTCAAGACCCATCCATTGTGTCTAAAATTTTATAATAGTACCCATATATAACTCAGAGGTCGAAGATTCCATCTAGAGGGTATGTGTGATGGTTCAAGGTGTCAATAATGGATTATGAGTCATCAAAGAGTAATCTATAATACAAATCCCTTGTTTTCCTTTATTGACCATGGTCAAGGCCTCAAGACCCATGCGTGATACACAAAATCTCTTAATGTTTCCCATATAGCACTAAGTGACTAATGTTCTATGTTTCTGTGGTGGTTTGAGGCCCAGTTTGGGGATAGGGCCATAGAAAATGCATCTTGTGCTAAAGGCCTAAAAGCCACCTCTTGTGTGCAAAACCTCCTAATGGTACCCATATCCCACTTAAGGACAAGGTACTTTCTAGAGGGTTTTGTGGTGGTTTGAAGAATACTTTATGCCCCATAACTTCTATAAGATTCATTTAGGGATTAATGACCTTATTTCCCTCCCCCAATTGTGGTCAAATCCTTGAGACCCATCCCTACTATACAAAAACTCCTAATGGAACCCATTTCCCACTCATGCAAAAGATGCCTTTAAGAGGGCCCGTGTTGCAGTTCAAGGCCTTAGTCATTACCCATTATCCCAAGAATCTTCATTTAGGGTTTAATTCCTAGGATTGCTTCCCTAACCATGGCTAAGGCCTTGAGACCCATCCTCGATGCACAAAATTTCATAATGGTACCCACATCTCACTTGAAGGACAATGATCCCCTATAAAGGAGAAGTTATGTGGATTTTGGTGTTTTGTATGTCCCTTTAACCATAAAGTCTTCATCTAGGGCCAAAGAACCTTAGTTTCCTCCCTAAATAATTCATCTAGACCCAAAGGGCCTTAAGACCTATCCCTAGCATGAAAACCTCATAATGGTACCCATATTCCCACTTGGAGGTCAAAGATCACCTCTAAAAGGTTTTTGTTGTGGTTTGAGGTCATGTTCATGGCCAATGAGCCTTAGAGATCCATTTATGGTGGCAAGGCCACTTATTTTCCTCCATGAGCACTCACAAAAATGCATCCATATCCCACTTATATGTCAAATGTCCACTTTAATTGGTATATCTTGTCATTCAAGACCTTAATAATGGCCCATTATCTCAAGAAACATAATTTACATCCTAATTCCATGAATTTCTCCCCTAACCATGGTTAGAGACCCATCCCTGGTGCACAAAACCTCATATACAAGAACAATGATCTCCTATACAAGACATGTATTATGGTTTGTGTTATCAATGCCCTTAGTCCCTAGAAGCTTTGTTTAGGGCCCAATGGCCTTATTTTCCTCCCACGCCCATGAGAAATGCCTTGATACATGTCCTTATTATCCAAGGATATATAGAAGCAACCATATTTCACTTAGAGGTAGAGCATCCCATTTAGAGGGCCCATGTGGTGGTTTTAAGCCTTGTTCGTGGCCCATGAGCCCTAGAAGATTCATTTATGGCCTCATTCCCATGTTTTCCTCCCATTAAATGGTTAAACCCCAAATACCCATCCCTCAAATGAAAAACTTAGAGCACCCATATTACCATTGGTGGCCAACTATCCTCGTTAAAATCACTATGTGGTGGTTTGAGGTATCGATCATGGCCCAAACATTCATTTTATATATTCTTTTGAAAATAAACAATTATATATGTAGAAACATAAAAATATCATGACATGAAAATCTCTTCAATACCTTTCCAAGCGAGCTATGGAACTCCAAAATGGATGTCGGGATAAACAATTATGGCAAAATTACTAAAAATAATTTTATTATGTTAAAATAACATGTGCACATTATTAGCACATGCACATTCTATAACATGTGCATGTTATTGGGAATTCAAATTGTTTAATTGGTGGGAGAGTTTCTACTCACCTAGGTGTTTGTTGGTTTGGTAGCTTCAGATTTAGGTTCGGTATAGCTGATCAGTGGTTGGTTGAAAACAAAAAACATCATTTACCAAATGCCTTTTGATATCTCCAATTTTCACATTATTTTTAAATAGGCTACAAATCCATCATCTATGAAACTACACTCACATATAGATATAACTATGCAGATTCTAAATATAGTATTTTTAAACAAATAATATTATTTAGTATTTTTAATTTGACAATTATGGCAAAATTACTAAAAATAATTTTATTATGTTAAAAATAACATGTGCACATTATTAGCACATGCACATTCTATAACATGTGCATGTTATTGGGAATTCAAATTGTTTAATTGGTGGGAGAGTTTCTACTCACCCGGGTGTTTGTTGGTTTGTTAGCTTCTGATTTAGGTTTGGTATGACAATCCCAGTGGTTCGGATTGAGAAAACAACAAAACCTCCATTTTACCAAATGCCTTTTGATATCTCTAATTTTCACATTATTTTTAAATAGGCTATACAAATCCATCATCTATGAAACTGCACTCACATATAGATATAACTATGCAGATTCTAAATATATTATTTTTTTAAACAAATAATATTATTTACTATTTTTAATTTATTGTTGTCTTGACATATATCATAATCTTAAAATACAAACATATTTTGTTCCTGCTATAACTTTTATAGCATAATCATTTAAAAAAAATTATACACTCACTAGTATAGACTGAGATCTACAATAATAATAATAATGATAATAATAATGATAATGATAATAATAATAAAAATAATATTTTATTATGTTAAGACCCTGAAACCCTGCACGAATGTATGAGATCATAATTTTAGGGTTATAGTGACTATATATATATATATATATATATATATATATATATATAACATTAAAAAATTTAAAAATATATCCTTGCACAATAACAATGCATTCTCTACAATTGTACAATTTTTTTAAAGAAATTTCATTATTTAGCTACTTGACACCTGCACTAACAGGGACATATGCATTATATTTTGCATGAAAAAAACATACCACTATTAGAAAAACTTGAATTTCACATTGTCATACAAAAATTTCATAAAAAAAATTATATATTTTGAAAGCTAATTCGATTTCTTACATTTCATATTTTAACACCATATTCAAATTCATTGTGAAAACACCTTGAATGATCTCTCGAAATCAAAAATTTGTCGTTTGTCCATGTTTGCATTTCCATCAACATGTCTTGAGAGAGACCGTCGTTAGCATGGACTCACTCACCTAAAAATTCCAATGATGATACATAATGAAATATAAAAGGTGAAGGACTTGAAACAAGAGTGAGTACATAGACTACTAATCAAAATATATTTCATGTGATGTGGTGTCTCCTCCTCCTAATAGTTTTTGAGAATCTATGAAGGGCCCATTTATCACTAAATCATAAATTTGGGAACCTTGTATGCAATGTTCTAATGCTATCTTCTTACTATCACTACTTATTTATGCCCACCTTTTGTGCTACTCTTTCAACCATTCCCTCATGGTTATGTAAAAAAAACTCATTATGGTCAATTGTACCATGGCCAAATTTTAAAATCTCCCCTTCAATAGTAACTTGTATGTCATCATAATTGAATGGATTTTCTCTATATCTTGCAAATGAAGCATCTATTAATCTATGTTCATCCTTTTTCTACAGTCTGTGCTCAAACATTAATATGCAGATCAATGAATGAATAAGTTCCATGAAAAATGTAGTATATTGGTGATCCAGGAATTTCTGTGAGATCTTTCTCTACAAAAATCCTACAATGAGGACCTTTTATTGACACTTAATTGCACGTGAACATGAACAAATAATCATTAAGCATTGCATATTAACGTTAGAAAATTGTTATAATTATGTGCATGTGTGTAATCAAATCTCTACTTAATCAAGCGAGAATGAAAATAAAACTCCCACATATAATTTGACACCCATGTGTTAACAGAGTTCACCAAACTTCTCTAGCTACGTATCTCGATCTGCTTGGAATACAAATCGCTTTATTGTCCTTCCTTTAAGGGTTGAAACCTTCTCACAACATGTGGCACATGCTCCATACAAAGCGGAAATCCAAGAGCAGCCTTCTCTTGTACAAAGAGAACTTAAGGCTCTCACATAAGTGACATTTCTTTAGACACCAGAATGACTACATTCCTCTCAATGCAAATATCACTCTCTCCAAGGGGCCTCAGGGGGGCCTCCCTTAACAAAGCTTACATAAGGAATTTATATAGTTTCTCTATCTCCATAATTCAAGGAGACGCATTCCACAAATTTATGATCTAAATAACAACTCAAGGACAAAAATGAGAAAGCATCTCAACCAATCTTAACTTCCCCTTGAGACTAGGAAACCACTTTTGATCAAATGAGAAAGAATCTCAAGCCAACTCATGAGACTCCCAA
>SNQJ01S0251206.1:0-12821 GCA_010110895.2 Picea sitchensis | reverse complement strand
CAATGGTCATACTTCCCAACTTGAGTTCGAAGAATTCCTTCATCTTTCTGTCATAGTATCTTTTGGTCATGTATTTCTTCTCGAAATACCTCTTAAACTCCTTCCATGTGACCTCTTTCTCTTTGATGTGTTGCACCTGCATCAACTAATCCCACTACATGGATGCTTTTCCTTTCAGCTGGGACATTGCAATTCTTCCTTCTGCATGGGCAAAATAATTCTGCAGTTGGAAGTATTTCTTCATACCCAACAACCATATTTTGGCATCTTCTTCCTTCTTATGTTCACCATCGAATGTAGGCGGTTTAATCTTGTTGATTTCCCCTTTCAATTCATCCCTTCCAGATTTTTGGTGCTTTCTGGTAGGAGACGAGCTCGAACTACCGTGTGTTCCCCTACTGGAATGTCTTTGGGAGAGACTAAGATGTCGGCTACCACTCCTCGACCTCCTTTTCCTCTTGGGAGTGCTGACTCTTTTTGATCTCCTTCTTCTCCCAGGGGTTCTGCGACTCTTCGTCTTACTTGAGTCTCTTCCCTTCTCGAGTTTCCTCTCTATTCTTTCTAGGCTCTTCAAAAATTTTAAGTTTAATACACCCTGCCGATCCCTGACTTTCATGAGCTTTCAGCTATCAACTCGGTGAGCCTGGGCCTCTCTTTGCAATCCTTCAATGATTTTCATTATGTGTCCTTCCTTATCCTTTTCTTTTTCATGACCATTGGAGTTCGATCCTTCCACTTCCACATTGACATCCTTTCCTTCTTGTTCATCTCCTGTTTCGGAGGCAATCTGCACCCTTTCCCATCCCATACTCGGCGTTGGTTAACTGGAGTCCTGACCCTCGTTGAACTTTGCGCACGCACTGTGCAATTCAATTCGAAGTTTGTCAGGCCATTCAAACTTCATGAACAATCCACAACATTTATACGCCAATATGAACAAGAACAAAAGACATTTCAATTCAAATAAGTGTTCTGAGCTCTCATTCGGCTCTGCAATTTTCGGGTCTTTGAAACTTTTGTTTTCATCATTTCGGGACTTTTAGGCCTTTAGGTTTTCGGTACCCGGGACTTTGGGTTTTCGGTCCACAAGGCTTTCAGACTTGCTTTCCTTTCCAATCCCCGACTTTTGAAATTCTGATTTACTCTACCCTCCAGGCCCACATAGCACAGTGGTCACCCACAACCACGGTGGCACGTGGCACGTTCATGAGGGTCCACGTCGCTTTTAACGACGTCATCAGGTCCCACCCCTCTCACTTTTCTTCTCGACCCACTAGCACGTGGTACATATCCATGTGTCCATGTCCATTCCTAGTAAAATCCAACGGTTAGATCTTTTTCAGATCTATGGCGCAAATCCTTTCAGCGTTTTGGGGGTTTCGGGCATCGAAAGTTCGTGCATCTGCACATCTTGAACTTCCATTTGCCGAAATCCTGAAATCACTGTCTAATAAACTACTTAATCCAACGGTCAAATTCTTCTCCCCACGATCTATGGTGTATATTGTTTCGGGATTTCAGGGTTTTGGGTTTCGGAGCTGTTCACATCTCCTCACTTCCCATCTCCCAAAACGTCGATTTCTTCCTGGACAATTAACGGTCCAGATCTCTCTTAGATCGATGATTATGATCCAACCATGAATTCATGTTTCGTGAATTCTCACGAACTCACCCTTTGACCATTTCAAGTTATGAGTCAACAAAAGGTTGACCGCTCCCCACACGTTCTTTCTGATGGACGGTCCTGACTAATTCAAGATTTCACATATCACGATTTCCACACTCTTGTGAAATTCCAAAGGGATTTAAACCCCGTGCACACTTTCCAGATCTGACGGTCACGAGGGTTTACCTTCCCTCCCGAACAGATCCTAAAGCTCCAACACTTCTGGTATGGAGTCCTCTTTCCTGTGTACTTATACCACACTGGCTGTGGTTTCATAACAGCGCTATACCTCCTGAGCTTAAAAAAAACTCGTCATGTAACTCGACACTTTGGAGCAAACCAGGGTCTAAAATTGGCCTTCCAGACCCAATTTCCCTTCGCATTCTCGGTCTAAAGACCGCTCCACTGGCCCATCTAGGCTCAGTGTCGAAACCTTGGCTCTGATACCAAACTGTAGCGCACCTTTTCAGCTACCATGGCTTAATCGCTCTTAAAAGGAAACTTTAACACCACATGTTACATAACTCATACAGGTATTATATAATCCACATGCATTTAAACAAATAAAGACATTCTACACAGAGTATTCATATGAGTTACTGCCATAATTAACAATATATAGTGTTTCATACTAATTCATATACACAGCGGAAATCATGGTAACATAAACAGTAGAGTCATGCAAAACATGACTAAAACATACTTAGATACTTATCTTTTAACAGTGGTAGAATCCACCAACTAAGTGCAGGGCTTCCACAAACCACCCAGCCTTAGACCACACTGCTCATCAGCTCAGCAGTGGGTCACCCTCGAGCTAGGACTAAACTCCACCCTGAGACAAGGAATCCTAGATTAGACTGAGGTTACAGGGAAAACAACACACAACCACAGGAAGGAATTCTCTCCCAGGAACCACCCACACTCACTGCCCACAGTCCCTCATTCCCCACATGCCTGTTCCACCCCAGGAGGATACACCTTCTCTGTCACCTGGACAGTCCTTTGGCTGCTAACCTCCCTTGCCTTGGGTTACAGCAACAGAACAGACCAGAAGTCTCCAGGCTCTGTGGTAGCTACAGGGTTCCTTCCAGGAGTTCTCTCCTTCCTCTGTACACTCTCTCGCCTGGAGAGAATCGCTCACAGACACAGCTTTTTCCACAGGCTCAACAATGGAAAAAATGGCTCAGGGTCATGGCTTCAGGATAGAGATCTCATGCACAGGCTCAATCTCGGGCAGTGGAGGCACACAGATTCTCCAGACACAGCACGAGATTTTTCGGATTCAAACAGAGGTGAAACCGACTCTTTCAGAATTGATCATAGTTTTTTGGTTCAGTACGGAGGTATACACGGGTTTTTTCATTTCAGAAGGTGTACGAGGTTTTTCTGCAGAGCTCGCGTCAGTCGTACTACTCAGAGCTCATACCCCTCCGGCAGTCCGCTCCCATCCGAGTGTGTACCCCCTTCACAGTCCACCCAAACTATTTTATTCACATGCACCAGGGTCGACACTTGTCGCCCTGGAGACTGCATGCATTCCACCAGCACGCATCACCTTCCCTTGGTCAAGAACTTAGGAATAATAATATAAATGGCACATGTTCTTTTCGAATAATAATAAAATATTATTCCTAGGCTGAAGCACCCCCNCTTCCCACCTTCCAGCCCCTAATCCCTTGCCTTCTCTGTGGAAGCTCAGTCCCCCTTCACTCATTCATCTGGTCGGTCTGCACCTAGCGGTGTTTACAATTTTATTAAATGTTTTTGCATATATACAAGTACAAAATCAGGCCCTTGGCCTCCAACCCTTAGGATCTCTAGCCTAACAATCACATAAGCCCACCGGCTTATACAAACTTGGCTCACTAGCCTATAACACATATTTAAAATTCATTTCATACATCATATTTACAGCTGGGCTCGGCCTTGGAGACATTACAACATAGAACTACATTACCTTTCTCCTCCAAGAAAGTTTCCATTTCTTTGACACCATTGTCACAATTACACAAGGAAAGGACTTCACCTCTTTCTCAAAGTTGAAAAGTTTCCTACTAAAACACAACAAGTTCCTCAAGGAACTCATGCACTAGTGCCTCTATGTCTATTTTCTACTTATTAGACAACAAAATACCTAACCTAACATCAATCTGGAGAATAAGATGGCATGTTGCCATTATAATTTCATCCTTCTAGCAAAGCAACTCCTCCTTTGTATTTCTTTTCACCAAACTTGACACCTTTACAAGAGCCCTTAGGCTCCATTACTTACTCCTACGCAATGAGGCACCTATAGATTTGGTCATTTAGTGGAATATGGGATGTGGCTACCAAGGCCACCTCCAATGGTGGCAACAAAGATATACATATTATCCACTACGGGCTTCATCCTAGAAAACTATTGCTTGTGGCCTCCTTTCAAGAACTTTCCCAAACTACTATCAAGGAATCAAAAACATCCAATGCTCCCTTTGAAATCTATTGCACTTGGGATCCTCCCAAGGTTGTTGGGTTTGCCTTCAAAATCAGTTTCACTTGGACTTCTTTCAAGTCTTCTAACTTCCTCTTCAAAAAACAATCCATTGAAAAATGATTATTCTAACATAGAAAACAAGAAACAATCTTACCTTTGGACTTAGATAATTTTGGTTGCTCCATGTAGAAAAAATGCAACAAGAAACAAGAAACAATGTTACCTTTTCTACTGTTGAAGCCACTTTTTGGTCACTTTCCAAACTCGTCCCAGATATTACTACTTTGTTGCAAGTTCACCCATATGGAATGAAGAATACTTGAATTTCTATGATAATATGCCATGAAACCACCAGTCATGGTAGTGACAGTGGTGAAGAGCACCCAAACTTCTTCTTTGATACCACTAGTCATGGACTTGCAATTTTCCCAAAATTTTCCTTGCAAATTTGAGTTCCATCCAAGTCTATTTTTGCACATGAGTTCGTGTGGCATTGCCTTTCCTTGGCTAGAGGGGCTTGGCCAACCTATGCCTATGAAAACTAGACTATGCATATTCATTTAAGGTCTACCCATAACTTTTTCTTAAGCTACAACAAGTTAGATGCAAAACTAAGTCCAATACAACCTAGTTCATCCAACAATAGGCATGCATACAACTACAATTGTAAAACATCCCAACAATACTTAACACTTAACCAATATCAATATGTATCATATTCATAGTAATGCAAGGAAAAACAACATTCAAAAGTCATAAAGATAATACAAAGTACACATGTATAGGTGACACCAAAGGTAGGTGCCTTAAACTTATTGTATGAAGAATTTTACAAGTATACAAGGGATTTGAAACCAATTGATTGCAACTCTATTACATATGTACAAAGAACCTAAGACAAAGAGAATTCTACCTACTTCTTAAAAAACTTGTACAATGCAATCCCTAAAGAAACTGTAGGCCTATCTACTACAAGTAATGTATTATTCTCCATCTCACTCAGCCAGTGTCAATTCGTCACACTATGACCAACCTTAAACTTGACACAACCACATAACTCCCTGCACTCCTTGTGAATTACTTTTCACATGTTGCTTATGCATTTTCACTTTAAGGTGTTCTCCTTTTCTATGGGGCTTACCATGCACTTACAATCCCCTTCATTCCAACGTATACCCAACCACATAAATGACTTGCTTCCCTTGGTGATTTGTTTGTCAATCGTCCACATCCAACAAGTGTAGCTAAGTCTTCCCAAGTTGTCCCAAGTGTGCTTCATTTTTCTAAGGAATTCACCCCAATTCATCTTAGTTTGTTCGCTTGAATAATGTCGGTTCATTTTCTTAACTTGTATCAGTCATCGCCATCTGCACGACTGTGCTAAAACTATCCAAGTGTGCCCAACAATGTGACCAAGTGCATCTGATGGATTCCTCTTATATGGTGTATGCCCAACAAATGTGTCCCATGGTTTTGGTCTACAACTACTTTTGCTTGAAGGAACTTCGACTTTCCATTGCAACCCCCAAGTGTGAACCTCCCAACTTTGTTGGTTAGTATATAGTCTAGGCATCCAATTCATTCAAGATCTCTAAGCCACTCTTTCCATCATACAAAGTGCATGTTTATGGACAAGGATGCTTGTAGAAACCTTCCTTACCTTTTCTATCCATGTTCTCTTCGAATCTTCTCTTGGTGTGTCCAACTAGTGCAAGTTTCCATTGTCTATGGTGTGTCTTGTCTAAGAGTAGGGGAACCTAATGTGTTCATGGTGCATATTGCCAACAACCCAAGGCACCCAAAATCAACTTGTCTAAGGAATCAACCTTTTGTCATGTCTGACCATGTCAGTCATTGACCACCAAAATGATTTTTCTACGAAGGATTCTAAAACTACTGAAGGTGATGCCTTACAATGCGTCGATGTAAAAAAATGTTATGAAATTATACTTTATAAATTTAATTTATTACTTTTAAAAGAGATGTTTTGTGATATTTGATTGAATTTATTTTTCTTGACATTGGATCTCATATGCGATTGGAAAAGTTGACACTTCAAAATGACGACAATGATGACTATGGTTTTTTAGAAAGGGAAAATCATATGTTTGAAATATTTGTAAATGTTAAGAATAAGCAAATCCTTTGAGAGAAATAATAAACCAACAACAATAAAACACATAAATCATGTACACATCATTGACACATGATTTACCCTGGTAAATCCTTATGGAAAAACTAGCCAAAGGTATGCCAAAGGTAAGTGAGCCTTCACCCCTCACCTCAAGGCCCAATTACAATGGAGTATCCTAAAAATGCCTTCATTACATGCAATCCAAAGACACAATACCATGGGCCCAAAAACCACCATTGTTGACCTAAAACAAATTTAACTTATTGACTCTTTCACCAAGTCAAATTCAACCCAACAATCCCCCATTTAAACTTGACTTGGGGTAATTATCCTACACCCCTCAAAGTTTATAACTAGGGTATGCTAGATCCGACATTCTCGCCCAACCAAATCTTATAGTAGTATGCCCATTTACATGTATATAATCAGGATCCGACATATGTCCCCTAGTGACCAGGTCTTATAGTAGTATTCCCATTTACATGTAATTATCCATGATAATAACAATAATATTTATTTATTTAGTGTTAATATTACCTTCAAGACTCACCATGTCCATTGCTTCTTTCAACGACACTTACGAATTCCACCATCCTCTAGCCTTGCCATTACTTTGACCTCTGTTCACCATGATTTGGGTTGATATCTAGTTTCGTTCATGTGTTTGGCCTCCTTTTGTGGAGTTTATCATCCAACTTTGATACCAATTGTTAGGAATAAGGAAAGTGTGTGAGAGAAATAATAAACCAACAACAACAAAACACATAAATCACAGGCACATCATTCACACATGGTTTATCTTGGAAAACGTTTATCGGAAAACCATCCAAAAATATCTTTATTCCCTTGACCAAATCCGGTCAAGTGAGCCTTCACCCCTCACTTTTAGGCCCGATTACAATGGATTATCCTAAACCTTTTTTTGTTCCAAAGGAAAAAACAGTTTCGATGATATTCATTAGAATCAAAAGAAACTTTCTAGTATAAAAATAGACAGTTGCAAAAAATAGCCATGACTATTGTTGTCAAAGTGTCTTCTATCTGTTTGAAAAAACATCACCTATAGACATATACAAGGATGAATTCACCTTGACTATAACATGCTATCTTAGAAGACTACAAAGTCTGGATAATACAAGACCAAAAAATTGTTTACATATACTGCAAAAGGGATAAGACCAATTCACGTGCTCTGTTATCACCATAACAATTATACTCGAGATCTAAGTTTCAAATTTAGCAGAGGACTAAAGCGATGTGGATACATAGAAAAATTTGGAAGTTCAGGACATATATGGCGGCAGGTGGAAAAATATAGCATAAGCATGAACGAAGCAGTCCTATGGACCGTTGATCTTATAGTAGCCTAGATCAATGGTTGAGGCCCATATCGGGTGGTGAACTAGCAAAAAACTTAATTGTGCGAAGGTGGAAGGGGAAAAACCATGATGGTTTTAGTAGTGGATGTGTGGCGCTCGTTGAAGTATATTGGGGTGAAAAGCAGTTTGCCTAAAACTATATTTCCCGCAACCCCCACATCACGTGGTCTAATGTGGCAAATCAACAACTTGTGGGGGGGGGTGAAGGCTACTCAAAACCACCTCGCATCACTCGTTCGGTAATTCACGACCGTATGATGTCAGGTGAATGCCATCAGATAATGAACTCAAAATTTAATCATTTGAAATGGATTGGCCGAGCATGGTAAAAAAATGTACCTGCAAGTGATCATGTTAGTGATTCATGATTGGAACTCTATAACTACTAATTCTCAAGTATGTAGGCATCATCTCATCCATAAGCGAAGTAATATCCAATTTGATCAACTCTCTAATTTATGTAGGAACATCTTGGTGTCCATGGAATTTGGATACATGGACAAAGACAATCAAGCCATATCCAGTGAAATAGTCATTCAAGTAACATGGCAGGTTTATCTACGAGCAATAAGGAAAGGGAAATTGCATGTATATTAGCAACTAAATTCCACACGGAACCTGCTATAGACCCAGGATTAGAGGTCAGGCTAAATCCCATCATGAGAAACCTAATCATTAACAAGCGAGCTGTAAAAAAGAAATGGAGCAAACGACAGAAGACAAAAACCATAACCGAAACGACTGAAAGCATTGGGGAGAATCAACCGGTTTGGTTGGAAACTCTAAAGGAGGAAATCGCCAAGCTGAAATGAATTCTCAGGTGGGAATAAGTACATCCAAGCAAATTTTGGACAAATGGTGGTCTAAGAAAGGGGGCCCAAATATGACAAACCTGTTCCTAATGGTCCCGTTAAAATAGGATAACTGTTATTATAAATCATTACTTTTTGTAAATTAACTCTATTTTTAGAATTATGGGGAAGTGTGAACATTTTGAATTCCATAAGAAATTCCTCTATATATATTCCTCTATATATATATATATATTATCTCGAGGATATAGAAACCTATGGAGAAAATGGGAGCCTGCCCTCTGTGCAGGAAGACTTTGTAAACTTTGGGGCTTGAATTAATATATAACTGCAAAAGAAGATTTTAGATTGTTTATGAAAAGATTCTAACTGGCGGTGATATGAGTCTTGTGTTCTTTCATAGTATGTGATTCCTATAATCTTTTCATTTACACTTTCATCTGTCTAAATTGGAGAAATAAAGGCCCATAATTCATCATTTGATGCTCTTGGTTTAAGTAATTTAGCATGTGTGTGTTTCTTCCTAGCTTATTCAGAATTCATTTTCAAAATGCTCTGATGAAGTTATATGTCTCCTTTTCCTTTGATGCCATGCAAGTTTTCATATATAAATTCAAACTCATCGCCTCATTTAGCCATTTCCTATTGATAGCTTTTGTGTTCTCACAATGCATTGTTCATTCCAGACTCCATATCCCAAATGTTATCTTCGTTTCTTCACTTATTTTACAAAACCCCCCAAAACAGACCAAATCTAGCCACCGATTTCCATAGATATATCAAGTGCCATGAGAGAGCCCTCTCTGAGAATATTAGTGCCTCAACTCTAAATCTGGTTGAAACAGTTACCTCTGTCGTTTGTCTATCAGCCGGACAAAATTTACAGAGTGCTAACATTTTGGCGACTGTACTGGGGAAGAAATTGAAATTTTTTCTTTGGCAAAGAACGACATGGTTGAGTTTTGAGGTATGAGAGCAGTAGACACTTAGGCACATATTGGATATATTTCTGCTCTTGCAACTCCACATATCAAAAAATTAGTTTGAAGGTGATTCCACTAGTAGAAGAATCCACAAATTCAAATCTTCAAAGGCGACTCCACTCTCAATGCAGAATCTAGATCAAAAAACATTATTGGCAACTTCACTCAAATTTCAAATGCATTTCAGAGACTCCACTGGAAGATGAGATACCTTGACATAGGTATGAAAATGCATTATGGAAGAAAGCAGGTACTTAAAATGGGATCTCCTCCAAAGCATTTTACTATTTGGTATAAGTTACCCCTTCTCCTTCCTTGAACATTCCAAACAAATTTTTATTTACCTCCTACATTCCAACGATGATCATGGGAATCTTGCAATTGTATATCCTCCTCTTAAATTTGTACATGCATATCCTCACTATATCACTGATTTTGATCAAACATTTCCATCTAGTCCATGTGATGACCGTAACCAACTTGATGAGCCTCATGAAACCAAAGCTAATATTTCACCTCTTGTACTTGATCCAACATCCTCCAAGACTCAACATAGATACATACCCTTAAAATTACCTCAAGTCCTTCATGATTTTCCTCTTGAGCACTATAAATACCTACCTGTGTTTGATGGGGAACCTGATGTCATCTCAGCTGAAAAACACATCCAAGGGTTTGAGAATTTTATAGATTTGTTTGAGATTGAGCATGATGATGTTTGTATGAGGGCCTTCTCTCAATCCTTGAAAGGGGACACCAAAGACTAGTTTATACATTTGTAGCTAGATACAATTAGCTCATGGGAGGAATTGAAGAATGTTTTTTTAAAGTTTTGGGGAAAGAAGAAATCTTTGGCAGTACAACTTGCAGAGTTCTATGCCTTGGAATGGCAGAGAAATGAAACTATCTCTATATTCAATAGACGGTTTTCCAGTATTTACTACAATTTTCCTGAAGAGATTCAACCCACTGAAGTTGCTGCCATGCTCCATTATACAACAACTCTTCATCCAGATTTGTCTTTCCTCCTGATGGAAAGAAGACCTAATTCATCACAAAAAATGTTTAATGATGCTCGGGATATTCAACACAACATCCAGGCATGTAAACCGATCCAAAATGAGGGGTTGGATGCTCAAGAACATGAAAGTGAATATGAACAGAAAATAGTTGATTGGAATCTTGAGCATAGAATTGATAATATCACAAGTCCTCTTGAAGTTTCAAATCCTTAAGGTTGTGCTAAAAATTATATTCCACTTGTTGAATGAAGAGGTGTTGTTTTAGCTTCTAAGCCATCCCATGATAAGGAGGGGGCTGAATATTTTATATATTATTTTGTAGATAGTCAAGAGGAGGAGTTTGCAAACCAGTTTGTTGAAGAACATATTGATGTTCCAAGTCTATTCTTGTTAGATGACATTGCATATGATGCTGATTTGCTTGTATATGATAAATACGAGGATGATCATGATGTTGAAGACTTTCCTTTTCAGTAGTAAATTGAGGAGCAAAGTATTAGATCAACTAAAGATAATTCTCTACCCTTGTGCTTTGTTACATTCAAATTGTTGAAATATAATTCTCAGATCATTGCTGAGGAAAACGAATTTGTGATGATGTAAAGTCACACCAAACCAATGAAACAGATTGACAAGATATTGGAGCACTCTTCTCAGACGCTTGATGACCCTATTCTTTTTTTTGAGGAAGATCTTGTCAATTCAGGAATACAGTCATTGGTCGAAGACAAAGCTGAAAGTGAGCATGTCCAGAAATCCAAAGAGATGGAAAAATGTACCTATGATGATATTGGAAAAAATGAAGAAGGTTTTGAATCAGGTAACATAACCTTGCCATTGTGTTTTCCCTCATTTGAACTATTGAAACAAAATGTTTTTAGTGTTTCAAATCAGAAAACATCCAAGCATGGCGTTGAAAGTGAAGAAAGCAGTGGGCTTATAGATAAAAACTCTCTCCCCTTATGTTTTTCTTCCTTTGAATGATTAGGAGAAAATCGTGAGATTTCAGAAAAATTAGGGAGTTCTGACTATACCCACAATAACAATGTTTTACATGAAAAGGTTGTCATCATTGAAGAACACCAACTACACTCACATGCATTAAACGATCATTACTTGCAAGGGTATATCAATTCAAAATTCCAATCTGTGCTTAGTCATCAGATTCAAGAAGAAGTCGATCAAGGAATTTTTGTCGAAGGTCTTTTCCTTTCTCCTAGAACTAATGCAGATGTTCAACAATATTACCAGCAAGACAAAGTATTTCAAGTATGCCTTTCTTCTCCTGAGAATGACGCAGTGATCCGATTTCTGAACAACCTAGATATGGATGAAGAGTTTGAAATTTCACCTATGAAAACTTTGAACAACGAGGAAACCCTTGTGGAAGAAGCTTGCTCTTCTATCTTGATTCCTGAAAATGAATCATTCTTCCATATGATTCATGATCCCAGGACACATTATGTGGAAAATTTTTACAATCATAATCTACCTATAATAGTGGATTACAATGAATCAATGTATGTACCAGATATGAATCTTTTTACACCAGATGTTGTTCTCCAACCATGGTTGCCTTATGACTCAGAAAATCCCTACTATCAGACTTCTCAACAACTCTGTCAGTTTTTTAGAAGTCAACAAGTTGAATCACCTGAAAACAATAATGCAGTGGAAGGAGTGAAACATGATGATTGTTTTACGCATATTTTAGAAGATCCATTTGCAATCCTATTAGAGGAAATGAACAGTCCAAAAGTTTTTAATTTGTTGAGATTTTGATTTATGGATGAATTTTCAATTGAATTACCAGTGAGCAGGATTTGGAGCAAGCCTGTGCAAAGTAAACAGACAGTGGATAAAATTCTTGCATGGTTGCATTGGCATTTTGATTTCACTTGATTGGCAGTTCATTTATGTAGTTAGAGTAGATAGGCGTGTGGGAATAAGCTTGTTGGTCAAGAAATTTTTTTTAGTTTGGATTCCCAGTAGTGTGTACAGTCATATTTTAGCGGTGTATTATGTGTTCTGTATATAGTTTGCAAAGTCTGATTTTAAGATTTGACGTTCAGTCTCCAAGAGATAACATAATACATGCACATGTTTTGAAAGCGGCCCAACGAAGAAGGCACCAGGTCTACAGTTCTTTGCTACCTCACAGGTAGGATAACATCCCCAATTAGAGCCTATGTTATCACCATAACAATTGTACTCGTGATTTGAGTTTCAAATTTAGCAGAGGATGTTAAGAACCAAACATCAATATAGCATAGAAAAACCTCAAGAAAAGTACTCAACGCCTTGAAAAAGAGATAATATCAGATAATAAGCCTCTTCGAGGGGGCAACC
>SNQJ01S0251204.1:12831-23513 GCA_010110895.2 Picea sitchensis | reverse complement strand
CTATACCCTTATCCACCTCAAGTAATATCCTAGATAGATCTCCCCATAGATACACCCTTCTTGGAAAGCTTACCAAGAACCTGAAAAAGGATTTGAAGGCGCAAGTCTTAGCCATCCTGTATGAGGAAGAATGGGCCTCTTAAAACCCGACATTTTGGCATTTCGGCACCCGGGGTATCTAAGCGCGAGTTCTCTCACACTCGTAATTCCCGAAACCCCGATCCATGAAATCCCGAGATGGAAGCATAGGGTTAAGTATTGAATGACGGATGAGATACTATCAGAAGATCTGCGGTCAATCACGACCGTTAGATTGGAGGAAGACACGAGGGCGTTGGACACCTTAACCCTTTTCTTTTATCTCCGTAAGTAGTGAAGAGATCTGGACCGTTGGTTTTCCACGTCCAGGGAGCAGCAGGAGAGTGCCCAGCATGGGACATATCTGGACCGTTAGATCTTAGATAGAAAACCCGACAGTCATTGGATCCGTCAAGAGATGCATGAGGGTTAAGCTCTCATGAACATAGGCGATAGTCCTGAAAGAGGAGTTGGTACCAGAATTTCAGAGGTCGAGACACTCCATGATGGAAGTCCCAAATCAATCTGGACTGTCCATCCATGGAGGACACGTGGCGGAGATTGAGAGTCCATCGGTGTTTCAGATACCGAGGATTCAAATTGAAATAGGATTTGTGTCACTNGTCGTGAAATCACGAAACAACGAGGACCATCCATCTGAGGGAGGACACATGGAAACAATCTAGGATTTCAGGAAACTCCAGAAAGGAAGATCCCATCGAGAAATCGAAAATAGGGAATTCGAGAGTCCCGTTGACAAGAGGTCCGATTCTCGTATTCATAAATCCCGAAAGAAATAGGATGGAGGTTTTATGAGATGTGGTCATCTAGATCAGGGCATAACCAGGAGGGATAATATGACAATGACCACTTCGGGAAATTGGAAATCAGGAATTCGGGAGTCCCGTGGACAAGAGGTCGGTCTCTCGTATTGATAAGTCCCGAAGGGAATAAGACTGCGGTCTTATGAGAAGTGGTCATACGGACCAAGACATAGCCTAGGGGGGATAATTTTTGATTGAAGCCTCTTTGACATTTCGGCATTTTGGGGTTCACAGAGTCGAAAGACTCGTCTCGCTTATATTGCTGAGTCATGAAATGCGAAAGGGAGCCTAGTTGTTTGGCCTGTGATCATGATCAACGATCACATGGAGGTGGGAAAAAAGGGAAGAGCTAGCCTATGCTAAGCCCCATAGGAATCTGGGGGTTTTATCCCTCGAGAAAAGGAGAAAAAATTATTATGTCATAGTGGGTGTGTGACAACGGCTGTTGGGGTTTGTGAGGCTGATCTTGCAAAGGTTCAACCAGATCGAGCCCTAACTCCTTATACCTCGACCTCGTTGGGGACATGCAAAGAAGGATCGAGAAAAAACAGACCGCTTTGATACCATTGATCTGAATTTATGCAGGAACACAACAAAATACACAAAGAACCATGAATACAAAGATGCAGTGGAAATAACACTTCATTTCATTAATATCAAAGAACTAAAACTTGTTTACAGATAGAATGGAAATAAACTAGCTAGGGCACTAGTAGCTTATCTCTGAGAAGAGAAGTGGCAGCTACAGGCCTCTGAAATCTATGTTATAATGAGACTCGAAGACCTATATATTATTGAGAAACAATGGAAACCCTAAACATCCAAAAACCTAACCCTGGGAGATGAAACACCAGAATATGGGCCATGTCGGGGTAAATTGGTACATCAATTTCCCAGGGTCGTAACTTTAGCATACTATCTCCGTTTGATGCACATGATACATCGTTAGAAAGATCTATCTGAGGACTACACTATTGGCACCAAATAGTGAGTCTGCAACACACTCATATTCGCAGCAACTTTGATGCCCAAAAAACGTCGTTTAGGGCCTCAAAACAACTCCGGAAGTCCATGACCTGAAAAACTGTCAAAAATAGTAAATTGTTCTACAATTAAGGAAAATGAAAAACTAAAAGAAACAGTGGTGGTGCTCCAAGTTGAATAGGTGGGTGGGCACCAATATCCACCTAGATCATTTTAAGTGTTGTAGTTGTTAGAGAAATTTCATCCATGTAGCTGAAAAGGAGTTTCAGAAAGGGATTTCATATTTTTGCAACCCATATGGAAGAGGGAGCTAGGGATATAATGCTAAGTATTAAATACCATCTGGTCTTGAGGGATTTTTAATATGTTTTTGGGGAAATCCGAGGACTACCACCAAAGAGAGATATTGATTTTTGTATAGATTTGGTGTAGGGATGATTTTAGGGGATAACTTTTGCTCATGGGATAATTTTCCATGGTTTTTCCCCAAAAATATTCGCTATTCTAAAAATGTTTCACCCAAATTCTAAAGGATAAAATTAGTTTACCTTTAAAATTGCCGAAATGTTATACAAACTATATAAAATCCTTGGGAATTTGAATATTTTTACAAAAATATTGCCAAACATTTTATAGTTGGCATATGAAGGATTAATAATATTCACCAAGGTTTCTACATTTTAAAATAATTTTTCATCCTTAAAATCATCCCTGAGTTGGTTCTAGGAGTTTCCCCATTGTTCAAGGAACCTTATAGAATGGGCACACCAAAATTGAAAGAGTTATAGATGCAACTTGAATAAATATTAAATAATGGGTATATACATCCAAGTGTGTCACCTATGGGATCCCTAGTGATTTTTGTGAAGAAGAAAGATAAAACCTTAAGGCTATGTATTGATTTCAGATAGTTGAATAAGGTCACCATCAACAAAAAATATAGTTTTCCAAGGATTGATGATCTATTTGATCAAATAAAAAGTGAAAGCATATTTTTCAAGATTGAATTGAGGTTAGGTTTTCATCAAGTGAGGATAAATGAAGAAGATATCAATGATACAATGCTCAATTTTTTTTATGGGAATTATGAATTTACGGTAGTGTTGTTTGGGCTATCAAATTCCCTAGTTGTTTTCATGTTCCCGATGAATGTAGTGTTCAAGGAATAGCTAGACAAGTTTGTGATTGTGTTCTTGGATGATGTACTCATCTACTAAAAAACAAAGTAAGAAAATGAGAAACATTTAAGAATGGTTTTGCAAGTTGTAAGAGAGCACAAATTGCATGCCAAGGTAAGTAAGTGCATCTTTTATCAAAAGACTATTCATTACTTGGGGCATATTGTTTCAACAGATGAGATAACAAGTGATCCTAAGAATATAGAGGCCATTAGAGGATGTCCAACACCAATAAATGTGACAGAGGTTGGATCATTCATGGGTCTTGTAGGTTATTGTCAAAGATTCATAAAAGTATTCTTAAATATTGCAAGCCCAATCACTTCTTTGCAATAGAAAGGAGTGAAATTCGAATGGAATTCAAAGTGTGAGGAGATATTTCAACAATTGGAAGACATTTTTACAGGTGTGCCAATCTTAAATATTGTATATTAAGATGAAGATTTTGTGGCATGCACTCATGCATGCAAAGAAGAGATTGGTGGAGTCCTCACTCAAAAGGATCATCTAGCATGGTACGAGTCCCAAAAATTAAAAGAGTTTGAGGGGAGTTATGCTACACATGAATTGTAATTAACAACCATTTTTCATGCGCTAACAATGTGGAGACATTACCCCATGGGAGAAGCTTTGAGACAATGATAGAACAATGTGGACTAAGACATTTGTTTGTCCAACCAACATTAAATTACATACAAACTAGATGGCTCAAATTTCTTAGTGAATATGACTTTGAAATTAATCATATGAAGGGAAAATAGAATCCAGTGGTTGATGCATTCAACAGAAGACAACATGAGGTGCATATTGCAACCATCGACATGTATATATCATATTTGAAAGATAAAATTATTGAAGAAAAATTTTAGATCAATGCTACTTGCAAATAAGAGAAACATTACAACAAGGTAATTTTCAACATAAAATTAAATATTTTAAGTTGAAAGAGGATGGAGTTCTCATGTACCGAGGAATTTTTTATGTGTCAAAACCCAATGAGCTAAGAAATAAAGTGCTACAGGAAATGCACAATGTGCCATATGTTGGGCACCCAATATATCATAAATCAATTGTAGTTGTAAGAAGCCACTATTTTTGGCAAGGAACGAACAAAGAAGTGTCTAATTATATAGCCATATTCCTAGAGTGTTAGAAGGTGAATATTGAACATAAACATCAAGTGGAGATTTTACAACCATTTCCCATTTTATAATGGAAGTGGGAAGTAGTTATAGTGGATTTTATTATTAATCTTCCTATAATAGTGAAGCATCATGACTTCATCATGTCGCTGGTGGACAAATTGACTAATATTGCACATTTTATCCTAGTAAAGACTACACAGAAGAAGACAAATACTATAGAAATCTATGTGAAATAAGTTTTCAAACTACATGGAGTTCCCAAGGAAATTGTTTCAGACAAAGATCCCAAATTTACATCTAATTTTTAGAAAGGTTTGTTTAAAGGATTTGGGACAAAATTAAATCTTAGTACAGTGTATCACCTAAAATCAAATGGGAAAACATAGAGGAATGACATAATAATTGAATACATTATCAAAATGTATGTGATGGACCAAGCATCAAAGTCAGAGGATTATATCCACTTAGTGGAATTTTCTTACAATAATGGGTATCAAGCCTCATTAAAAATGAGCCCATTTGAAGAATTGTATGGTAGGAAGTGTAACACAATAGTGAGTTGGGATAACCCAACAGACAGAGCTGTCATTGGGACAATTTTTTTGAAGGAAATGGAAGAACAAATGAAAAATATCAGGCATAATTTAAAAGTTTTCCAGGACAGGAAAATAAGTTATGTAGACAAGAATATGTTTTTAAAATATTTTAAAGTGGGAAAACATGTATTTCTAAAAGTGAAAATGAAAATAAATTCACTAAGATTAGTTTTCTTCCCAAAGTTGGTAGCAAGATATTGTGGGCCTTTTGAAATGTTAGAAATGATAGGTCCAGTTGCATACATGATAACATTTCTTGTGTCCATGAGATTGCATAATGTCTTTCATGTCTCATTATCAAAGAAATGTGTTCCTGACCTTAACCACATAATTGATTGGTTTGTGATCCACATGGAGTACTAAGGGGATTTCCAGGTGGAACTAGTGTGTATCCTGGACTAGAAAGTCAAATTCCTCAATAACAAAGATATCGTACTGATAAAGGTTTGATGGGATTACTACAATCCTGAAGATGTAACATGGGAGAATGAAGAAAATATGCAGGAAGAATACCTACAAAGTTCTGACAATTTTGGAGAAAATAGAAGCTAACAATACAAGATTCCATCTTGGATAGCTAGAGTTTCAGAACCATATCTCAAAATTCCTAGTCACAAGTGTTGATAGCCTTGATAAAATAATGGTGCATCCCGATGGACTAAGAGTAGTGAAGTGGGATCATTCCTTGGGTTATCAGGTTGATAAGAATAAGATATTATGGTTGGAACTATTGTTGGAGGGTAAATAGATTGCAGAATTTTAATTTCTAAATATTATGATGTAAAATTTGTACATGTATATCAACATGGTGCTTTGCACTGACAACGGTGAAAAATCGTAGGGAAGACAGAATGTAACATCCCCACTATAATCCACATTTTAATTAATGCATAATATATATATGAATGTGGTTATGGCATATGCGAATTGTATTTTTTGAATTTTAATAAATAAAATTTGATGCCAACTAATGTGGGGCACATGGAAAGGGAATGGGGGAGGATATTTCCACAAGAGAAGGGGGTGTCTAATAAGGGCCCAATGGGGGGAATTATTTATGGGTATTAATCCAAACCCACATTCCTGAATTTTATCATCATTATGTATTAAATTTCTATTTTTTATTTGAGTGTAGAAGAGCCCAATCATTGAATATGTGTAAGAGGGTGGGTGTGAGAAGTCACATCCCATAGTTATCAGGAGCATGGGGTTGAGTAAAATTAGTTTTGGGATGAGTGTGAGTCAAATAAAAAAGAAAATAAGAGATGAAATTTTTATGTCCTGGGAGATCATTTTTATAGTCACACTTTTGTATGAGAAGGAGGGGAGAACAAGGAAAAGAACAACTTTGGATATGTACCAACCATGGGCAAAAAATTCTAGAGAATTTGGAGTTGTGAAGATTGAAGAGAAAAGTTTTTAGGCTTGTAGAAGAACAAGGTTGTTAGGCTTGAGGAGTGAATTGTTGTGTGAGTTGCACTCAAGCAACAAGCTTGTTGATGTATGTTTCCTAGTACGTTTCCTAGCAATGAGTTCCCCTTGCGTTGAGCACAGACTTATACTAATAGGGGAGGGGTGAATAAACATAAGGCTATCCTTTTTTTAACATTCATAAACAATAATGAATAAATCACATAAATGTAACAACTAGAAGAAACAACATTTTACGTGGAAACACTTTTGAGAGAAAACCACAAAAACATTTTTTTATAATTTTTTATGAACCAACCTATTGTTACAAATGTTTGTAGGAATGAACCTATTGGAGACACCGATACCCTTCATTATTTGTAGGCACCTACATACTCAAGATATTGATCCCCTCTTCTATTTTTAGGAAGCAACCTACTGGAGACACCAATCCCCTCTGCTATTTGTAGGCACCGACATACCATAGACACCAATCCCATCTATTGTTTGTAGTAACTGACCTACTGAAGGCACCAATCCTTTATATTGTTTGTATGCACCAACTTACTATAAACATTGATCCCCTCTGTTGTTTGTAGGAACCGACCTACTTGAGACATTGATCTCCTTTATTGTTTGTAGGCACCGACCTACTAAAGACATTGATCCCCTTTGTTGTTTGTAGGCACTGACCTACTGGATACACCGATCCCCTCTGTTTTTTTAGGCGGATACCTACAAGAGACAAAAATCCCCACAGTTGTTTCTTTTATAGGAATCAACATACTGACATGTTTATAAGTTCTTCATATGAATTTCATTCATTGGTCTATGTGTTGCTTTTGTTTACACCAAATATGCTCTACACTCATTAACTCTTCTTTCTCCATATCTTCTCTATGATCACTACTTCTTCTTTCTCCAGATTAACTCGACACTCACTATTTTTTCTTTCGTCAAATCTACTCGGTGTGTGCTCCTTTTGCTTTTGCAATATCTATTAGTTGGATCATCACATACTCCGTCCCTCTCTCCTTTTTAAATAATATTGAATAGTTTCTCATATTGTATTATCTAATGTAATATTACATTTTCTCTCTTTATTGACACTCTATTTTTCACAATCCTCTTCTCCTTTTATACTTTACCATTAACTCTACATGAAAAGTCATGTACATTTGAAAAGACACAACCTTCATTAAATAAATAATTAATTTCCCCTTTTTTAATTTACTTTTCAACATACCATGGGAAAAATACCACCATGGGATTTAAAACCATATGCATGTTTACTCCACTTTCACTTTTTAATTCACTTTTACTTTTTAATCCACTTTCACATAACTTCATGTTTAATCCACTTTTACATTTTAATCTGCTTTCACGTAACTTCATATTTAATCCACTTTCACATAACTTCATATTTAATCCACTTTCACATAACTTCATTACTAGTCCACTTCCACTTTGTATTTCTTAGAGTCACCTTTCCTTTGAATATTATATTTGAATACTTACCATTGACTTCAATAACAAACTTTATTCAACAATCTTCCCCTTTTTCATTGATCACGACCTTGTATTAAAAAACATGTAATCCCCCAGGAATATAAATAATTCTCCCTTGTTTGCAATTCTACCCCTATCTGTAATTATCCTCCCACTATCTCCAACTCTCCCCCTTTCTATAATTCTCACGCTTTACATCAATGGAAAAGGAATCATCCCCCTCATTTGTGCTTCTTTATTGATGATATGAGAAGGATATCAATCCCAACTTCTGTATAAGACATGCAAATGTTTCTCTTGGAAGGGGTTTGGTAAAACTATCTGCAACTTGTTCCTTGGTGGAAATGTATCCATATTGACAATCTTTTTGGATACATGTTCTCTTAAGAAGTGGTACCTGATGGGAATATGCTTCATCTTTAAGTGCATAACATGATTCTTTGAAATGTTTATTTAACTTGTGTTTTCATAGATGATTGGGATTGACTGATCATATTCTATCTTGATATCCTACATTTTTTTCTTCATCCAGAGCACTTGTGTGAAAAATGATGTTGATGCAATATAATTGGCTTTTTTTGTGGACAGAGAGACTAATGACTATTTATTGCTCAACCAAGGCACTAGAATGTTTCCCAGAAACACTGCTCATCCACTTGTACCTTTTATGTCATCAACACTGCCTTCATAATCTAAATATGTATATTTTTTTAGAGTAAAATGTTCACCTCTTGAGTAGCATAAGGTGAAGCCCAAGCCACCCTTTAGATGTTTGAATATCCTTTTTACTGGTTTCACATGAGTTTCTTTTGGTGTATCTTGAAATTTTGCAACCAATCTTACTGCTTGCATAATTTATGGCATTGATGTCATCAGATATAGTAGGATTCCAATAATTGACCTATTATTCTATGTCATAACCTATTAATCCCTAAATTGTGGAACATTACCCCATAATTTGGGCATATTACATAGTATTTTTATTTTATTTATGTTGGCTTCGGTCCATTTTCATTTGGAATCATCTTGTATTGGTGAATTCATGTAATGTATAAGGAGGTTTCCCCCTTAGAGAGGCTTATTATCTGAATTTATCTCTTTTTCAAGGAGTTGAGTACTTATTATGAGATTTTTTTATGCTATTTTGATATATGGTTCTTAACATTTGGTATTAGAGCTAGACAATCCTCAGGATTGGCTTCTTCAAAAAAAGTCTTATTGGAATTTTTTCTACAACTTTGGTTCTTGAAGGTTTTGAGATCTGGAATTTATATGGTGTAGAGAAGGCTTATATATCTAATGTGGATCAAAATTTCATATCTTTTTTCGTTGTATTTCTGGAGATACGTTGTGTTCAAGTTAGGGTTTTTGACTAGTCCCGAAACTAGTCTAAAACAAGTCTTCTTGGCATTTTCACTCCCAATTGTTTTTGGATTAGTTTCAAGTTCTGGAAGTTTTAAATTATGAAGGAGGAATAGTGAATTATCATGTGTAAAAATTCCATCCCTTGATTCTATGTACTCTAAAAGTTATTCTCTAAGGAAATTAGGGTTTGTGGCTGGTCTAGATTTCAGTCTAGAACAAGTGTTCTTGGGAATATTGTTATATATGAATCTATAGACCTAAAAATTGAGTGAAACCTATTCCATTGGTTAGGGTATAGACCAAAGTTTTACTGGTGCAAATTTCAAGTTTTGAAGTGAATACAGTGACATGTGGCAAGATGTACAAGTTTGCTCTCCTAAAAGGGAAAAAATCAGCACATCTTGGGAAAGTTATCATAAAATTCTATTGGAGAATCCAATATTGGTATAACCTATGGGGTTGGAAATAAGACACATCAGGATACCGTAGCATGAAAATGTATACTCATAAGGGCCAAAATTTTAGAGCTACAATAGAAGAAAGGTCGTCTAGAAGAACAGTCTCCAAATCAGGGTTTTAAAAGGTGTGTTTTTCTTTTTTTTTGAAATTTGCATAATTTTTTCCTAGAAGATTCAATTGGGGTGATTAAAAAAGTTGAATAAAGTGGGATAAAAGGAATATCACATAAAGTTTGGAGAATCTTAAGGATTTTTACGTTCATATGTATGCTGACATCTCTAAACATAGGAGTCGTTGTTACTTGTTAGCATTACAACCCGGGTACAATGTGGTTCTTCCATGTACCTAGAGTATATTGGAAGGCCCCTTTCCAATGATTTCACATTAGACAACACTAATATGAATTTGAGATCCTACGTACTCTGCGTATATCAGAAGACCCCTAGAATCCTGAGACCAACCGAGTAAACCTTTTGACCATCTTGTTGCTATAGTACATCGAGAACTATTAGAAAAATAGGATCACAGAGAAATAAAATAAAACAAAATGAGGAAATAAAACACAGAAGATAAAAAATACAATAGAGACAAAGATATACGTGGTTCACCCAGTGTGGGATATGACCATCAGAGAAATTTCCAGGTTCTTCCTTTATTATTATCCAACAAATGTAGGGATACAACCTACAACACACCCGTTGTAACTTCATCTTATACTTCTCATAGTCTCCTCACTCAGAATACAATATTCATAATGATACATAGGCACAATACATTTCCCTCATAAAAGAGGGTTTCCTTATAGGGAAACAAACCCTAACATAACTTCTACCATTAGATCTACGACCTTATAATGAACAGTCCAGGTTTACTATGAAATTACAATATACATTTACAAGGAAATTTTTCCTTCCAAGGCTTTTCCTCTGAACCCCAGTCGGGGGCCCACTTTCCCCCGAACCCCACAGTAGGGGAAATCCCCCCAGGGTAAAATCATGAAGCTGGGTAACACTTTCGTGACAATCGGGTCTCCAAAATTTCTAGCGGCATTTTTTCGGCCGAACAAATGTTACTTTCGGCCGAAATATTTTCCGGCCGAAAATTTTCACGTCAAATTTAACGGTGCAGTCAAAT
>SNQJ01S0251204.1:0-12821 GCA_010110895.2 Picea sitchensis | reverse complement strand
GAGAAACTCCATGTTTGGGTTGAAGAACAACCACTTTCCTAATATTGATATGAGGAATTTTGATGGAAAGGATCCAATCATCACATGGATACTCTAGATGGAGCAGTTCTTTGATCTACATGATGTGCCACACATAGAAAAGGTATGAATTATGTTATTATATTTAGAACCTAATCAGTTTGTGTGGTATTGATGGATTTGTTATTGCAAATCACTTGTCACCTGGGCAATTTTCATGAAAGAAATGATAGCACACTATGAGGATATAAGGACCAATACCTTCTTTAGCCAATTGATAAATCTCAAGAAAAAGGGTTCAATTGCAGAGCACATTGATAACTTCCAAATATTGAATATAAAGGTAACATATATTCCAGATGAGCACCTGATTGTTGTCTTCATAGGAACTTTAAAGGATAAAATTCAACATGAGGTTCACCTTTGGGACCCAAATCATTGGAGAATGCATTCAGGGTGGCGAGAAATGTTGAAAGTAAAATATGACTATGGCTACTAGAAGGAACATGCCTAATATCTATCGAGAGAATAATGTTCCTTATTCTAAACCAACTCAAACTACAAGGTTGACACCTCAACAATTGGAGGAAATAAAAGAAAAAGTTTTATTATTAAATTGTGACAAAAAGTACAGTAAGGGACATAAGTGTGGTGAGAAGAAATTATTCTACATAGATTGTGAAGAGGAAGAAGAACAAAAACAAGAACAAGAACAATCTCAAGATGAATATGTAGAAGAGATTTATTTTGAAGAAATGACTCCCACCATATCATGGCATGAATTAGCTAGAATTAGCACTCCTCAAAGCCTTAATATTGAAGGATATATCAGAAATAAAAAGGTAATAGTGCTAATCGATTCTGGTAGTACTCATAATTTCATTCACTGTAAATTAGCCAAATCTCTCAATTTCTTTATATATCCAACGCCAAAGTTTCAAGTAATTATTGCAAATGGAGGAACTATCAATTTCTTAGGAAAAATCCGTAAGATAAATCTTACTATAGGGGAATGTGTAATGAAGATTCAAATTATTACTATACCCATGGGTGGTTTTGATGTTGTACTAGGGGTCCAATGGTTATAATCATTGGGAATAATGGATTTTAATTTTCAAGACCTTTTCATGAAATTTTCATTGGAAGGAAAATAATTTGAGTTAAGGGGTATCACAAAGTAACCCAGTAAGATGTTAAGATCTAATGGCATGACAAAATGATTGAAAAATGGGCATCATGCTATAATTGTACTATGATAACTACATGTTAAAACGTATAATCCATCTATTCCCCTAGATATCGAAGGGATCATTGATAAGAATTCCAAAGTATTTGAATATATTCCCAGAGGTCTTCCACCCACTCGCGATCATGATCATGATATTCACTTAATTCCTGGGAGTGTTCCTCCTAACATCAGGCCTTACAGATACCCTTATGCCCAGAAGAGTGAAATTGAGCATATGGTTGAAGAAATGTTATAGGCTGGCATTATTACACCTAGACAAAGTTCTTACTCTGCACCAGTGGTAATGGTACTCAAGAAAGAGAGCTCATTGGGTATGTGTCCATATTATAGAGAGCTCAATAATATCACCATGAAATATAAGTTTCACATTCCCGTCATTGATGAATTTTTAGATGAACTATGCGGAGAAATATACTTCACAAAGTTGGATCTGCATTCAAGGTATCATCAGATTAGAATGAAGGAAGAAGATATCCCGAACATAGCATTCAGAACTCATGAAGGCCACTATGAATTTTCGGTCATGCCTTTTGGCCTTACGAATGCACCTTCTATGTTCCAAGGGTTGATGAATTCCATTTTCAAGCCCTTCTTTTGAATTTTTTTTATGAATATTGGGTTATCATTATTGGGTGAACAACATATTGGGTTAAGACTATCTTCAGAAGAGAAACAAAAGTGGGTGACTGATCCAGGTAGATCATCTCAAAATTTGATAGAGTCAAAGTATTCAAATGGTAAATTAAAGATTACAAAGTGGAAGATCTCATCAGAAACTTTCCAGTGACGTTCATTTCAGGAAAAACGGCCTCCAGGTGACAAAAATATGAGCAGTTGAAGTTCCGTCAAAATTGGTGGAATATGGTTAGAAATGGTTTAGAAATGGTTAAAAAATGATTAAAAAGAGAGGGTTAAATATGATTTGGTTTGGAAAAAAAAAAAAAGGGGGTGGTCAAGGGCCTAGCCCTTGACCTTGCCAACACCGAGGCATCCCCTTGGTGATTTTTATGTATTAAAAACCATATGTCAAAAACCCAAAACATAAACCAAATGTCATACCATATATTAAAACCCAAATCGCGCCAATAGCCAAAACAAAACATATGTGAATACAACCATATGTTAAAACATATGGAGTGCCCAAAAAATATGTTAAACTATACCATGACCCAAATATGTCATATATAATCCAAAAACCGCACGCATGCATGTGTATAGAGGAGAAGCCCACGGGTTTGACCCCAAGACTTACCCCAACCATTATGACCACAAACTACCAATGCACCACTGCCATGGGGCGTGGCATATAATGGCACGCAATCCTTAAAAAGTTTTGAGATTTGGCGATTTTGGAGGGCGCGTGGCCCATAGCTCGCACCCCCCAAAACTATTAATTTTTATTATTTAAATGGAGCATTTGCACGCATCCCGAGGAGGAAGAATGAGTTTTGATGCAGGAAAAGATAGCCACGCAGATCGAGGTGATGTTGCACAGTGATCGAAGTGAATTTGCACATAGATCAAGGTGGTATTTGCATGAAGTTGGAGGTGGTACAAAATTGGCATGCATCTCGAGGCCGTACAGACTGTACAATCAGGGGTAGATTGGGAATAGTGCCAAAAAGGGCATTCAGAATCCAGTTTCAGAAATATATTGAGTTTATACTCAAAAGTATCGATTTTTCGCAAGGATTCCAGATCCAACTTCAGTTTTTGCATTCAGGCATACAGACAGAAAAGTTCTCACAGAATCTTCCAAATACACGGAAAGGTATCCATGTTTATACTTAAAAGTCTCAGAATTTCATCTTCCAGCTGTTGTTGAAGTATGTTACTATATATGACAGACAGAACTCAAAAGTCACTTTGTAAGCATTTGAATACTTAATCTATCGGCCTTCCCATTTGGAAAGTGGCCCAGAGAGGTAGCCAGGAAGTCTGGTGAACTCCGTTACCAATTATGTTCTTAGATAGTATGATTAGATTTTTATGTTTTGATGAATGTTCTTTAATTTTGCATTCATAAAGATGGTTAACAATTAAGAAATTCACATACAAGTAATGGTTAAAGATCAAGTAAAATTTTCAGATCAAGTTGGTATCAGAGTGAGGTTAACCATTTTCTTTGTGAGTTGATGTTAACAAGATCCAAGCTTCAGCGTGGTGAAGGAGAACTTGAAGAGTTTGATACAGAGATTGGTTCAAGCAGAGGAAGGATGTCTTCACCAAAAGGAGAAGCAACAATGTCTTCTATCCCTTCTAAAGAGGAATTTCTGAAATCTTTCATGAGAATGCAAATGATGGTAGAGGAGCTCTATCAAGATCAAAAGAAAGGTGAACAAGGTGGACCATCTAATACAGAAGGTAAAAAAGAAGAAGGTGGTGAGGAACCTTCTAAAACTACACCAACTTCTCCATCTCTTCCTGATGGTTCTATTCCTTCTCCATTTAAAAAGCACAAAACAAAAGTTGATCCTAATATACCTCATTTAAAGCTTGATATTAAGTTTGATTTACCTATGTATAATGGAGAACTTAATGCTGAAAAATTGGACAATTGGATCCGTCAAATTGAAGTTTATTGTAGGATTCAAAAGTTTACTGAAGATGTTGTTAAAATTCAGTTGGCTTCTCTCCGAATTGGAGGGACTGCTCTTATTTGGTGGGAGAGCAGATCTCAAAAGGATCTTGCCACGACAGGTAAAATCGTTTCCTCTTGGTATGAGTTCACTTCAGCACTTAAAAAACAATTTTATCCATTAGGGTATATGCAACAAGTTATGATCGATTGAAAAAATTTGAGACAAAGTAAGGGACAAAGTGTGTAAGAATACACACAAGAATTTTGAAAAAGAGCATTGATACTTGGTATACCTCTCTACACTCAAGAAACGCTTCTCAAATATATAGGAGGATTGCATACTTATTTACGTCATATGATATTGATGTTTAATCCGACTAATCTTGACGAGGTGTGTGTTCAAGCAACTCACAATGATTCAAAAGGAAAGAGTGTTCATGATGTTTCTTCAACTGAACCCATCCAGGCAAAACAAGACAAGGAAAAGCGGAAAATTAAACATACAGCTACAATGAAGAAGGGTGATGAGAGACCTACATGCTCACATTGTCAAAAGCAAGGGCATGAAGAGGCAAAGTGTTGGAAGCTAAATCCTGAAATGAAACCAAAGTGGTTTAAGGATCGGAAGGGGAAGCATACATCCACAGTTATCGTTGAGGACCTTGGATCAGATTCTGAGGACGAAACAAAGGTAACAATCATAGGTGTGAAAGGTAAATCTATTGTTGATAATGATTCAAAAATTGGTTCATCATGTGCTTCTACTTCTAAAGATGATGACAATTTTGAGGATAGAAAGAGGAATACATTGTTTCATATAAGAGTGATTACAAAATAAACAAAGATCAACACACTCATAGATAGTAGATCTCTTGCTAATCTTATTTCAGAAGAAGTAGTTAAGAAATTAGGATTAACAACAAAGCCACACAAGAAACCTTATCCATTAGGTTGGGTATGCAAAGATAAAAGATTACAAGTAACACAACAATGTGATCTAAAGTTTGCAATTACAACTAAGTTTGTAGATGAGGTTGAATTTGATGTGGTTCCTCTAGATATCTGTGGAATTGTGTTGGGTATTCCATACTTATATGATCGAAAAGAAAACTTATATCGAGAACATAATCAATATCACTTGTTTAAAGAAGGAATTGAGTACATAGTGCATTCACATTCATTCAAAATTGACAAATCATTGGGCACTACACAACAATTAAAAAGGGTTGTTAATGCAAGTCCGAATTTGTCACTTATGTCTATACAATGTAAGGAAGAAAAGAATCCTAAACACGAAAAGGAAGTCTCAATTCAATATGATGCACCTATTTTGGTTGATAGTGTTTCTATGGTTAAATGTCAGCATGGTTTGGGTACAATCTATTTCACAGGTTCAATGTTTATATTCAGCTTATTACTCATCAACAGTATGTGGTTGGGTCCAACAATGTTGAATGAAGATGTGATTAATGTACTTAACAATGTCAATGTAGTGTTGATTGTGGTATTTCTGAGTTAGATGTACAGATTCCAGGAAGAATGGATAGGTGATACAGGTCAAGTGGGGAGATCATACCCTCACTTCATGTCTGAATGATTTCATACTTTTTGTGGCCAAAAATCTTTCCAATGGGAAGGTTTGATCCAGGTGGATCATCTCAAAATTCAATAGAGTTAAAGTATTCAAATGGAAAAGTAAATCTTATAAAGTGGAAGAGCTTGTCAACATCTTTCTGGTGACGTTCGTTTCAGGAAAAACGACCTCCAGGTGACAAAGATATGAGCAGTTGAAGTTCCGTCAAAGTTGGTGGAATATGGTTAGAAATGGTTAAAAAGAGAGGGTTAAGTATGATTTGGTTTGGGAAAATACAAAAACAAAAGGGGTAGGCCCTTGACCTTGCCAACACCGAGGCATCCCCTTGGTAATTTTTATGTATTAAAAACCATATGTAAAAAACCCAAAACATAAACCAAATGTCATACCATATATTAAAACCCAAATCGCGCCAATAGCCAAAACATAACATATGTGAATACAAACATATGTTAAAAAATATGGAGCGCCCGAAAAATATGTTAAACTATACCATGATCCAAATATGTCATATATAATCCAAAAATCACGCGCATATATGTGTATAGACGAGAAGCCCGCGGGTTTGACCCCGGGACTTTCCCCAACCATTATAACCACAAACTACCAATCCACCACCGCCATGGGACGTGGCATATAATGGCGCGCAATCCTTAAAAAGTGCCAAGATTCAAGCGATTTTGGAGGGTGCATGGCCCATAGCTCGCGCTCCCCAAAACTATTATTTTTTATTATTTAAATGGAGCATTTGCACACATCCCGAGGAGGAAGAATGAGTTTTGATGCAGGCAGAGATAGGCATGCATATCGAGGTGATGCTGCACAGTGATCGAAGTGAATTTTCACATAGACCAAGGTGGTATTTTCACGTAGTTCGAGGTGGTATAGAATTGGCATGCATCTAGAGGCCGTACACACTGTACAATCAGGGGAAGATTGGGAATAGTGCCAAAAAGGGCATTCAGAGTCCAGTTTCAGAAATATATCACGTTTATACTCAAAAGTCTCGATTTTTCGCAAGGATTCCAGATCCAACTTCAGTTTTTGCATTCAGGAATCCATACAGAAAAGTGCTCACCTTCCAGATACACGGAAGGGTATCCATGTTTATACTTAAAAGTCTCAGAATTTCATCTTGCAGCTGTTATTGAAGTTTGTTACTATATATGAAAAAAAGAACTCAAAATTAAATTTGTAAGCATTTGAATACTTAATCTATCAGCCTTCCCATTTGGAAAGTGGCCCAGAGAGGTAGCCAGGAAGTCTGGTGAACTCCGTTACCAATTATGTTCTTAGATAGTATGCTTACATGTTTATGTGTTGATGAATGTTCTTTAATTTTGCATTCATAAAGATGGTTAACAATTAAAAAATTCACATACAATTAATGGTTAAAGATCAAGTAAAATTTTCAGATCAGTGACCAACATATTGGGTTATGAATTTGAAATCATCTACAAAAAAGGGAATAAAAATGTTGTGGCACATGAATTCTCAAGAATGGATGAAGGTTGAGGAATTTCTCTGTGCTATATCTATCATCCAACCTGATTGGATAACATAAGTAAGGGATGAATGGAAGAATGATGAACAAGTGTGGAATCTCATTCAAAGGTTGCAGTAGGATTCCAGTGCATCTGATAGATTTAGATCGAAAAATGATTCACTATGGTACAAATATCACTTATATTTATGTAAGAACTCCCAACTCAAACAAAAGGTACTTTTTGGAATTGCACACCTCTCCGATAGGAGGGCACTCAGGATTTTTGAAAACCTATCATAGTGTCAAGAGGGAATTTTTTTGGGATGACCTTAAAACTGATGTTCAAAGGATTGTGGCAGAAAATTTGGTTTTCCAACAAAATAAGGTGGAAAGATTGAGACCCCAGGTCTTTTACAACCATTATCCATTCCAGGTGAGCATTGGGAAGAGGTTTCCATGGATTTCATCACAGGGTTACCAAATTATGAAGGAAAGAGTGCCATCATGGTGATTGTTGATAGACTTACCAAGTACGCACACTTTTGTGTACTCTCTCATCATTTCAAAGCCAATATAGTTGCTACTGCATTCATGGAGATAGGTCAAAAGCTACATGGAATCCTAGAGATTATTGTAAGTGAAAGAGATCCCCTATTCATTGGAAAATTTTGGACATAATTATTTTCTTGTTTGGGTATGCAATTGGATCATATATCATCTTATCATTCACAATATGATGGGAAAACTGAGATAGTGAACAAATGTATGGAGGGATACCTTCATTTATTTTTCTCTGATAAATAAACACAATGGTTCAAGTGGTTATTGTCAGAAGAATGGTGGTATAAAACTTCATTTCATACTGCAACAAAAATGACACCATTTATTGTTCTTTATGGATATCACCCAACGTCCATCACCTCTTATCTAAAACAAAAATCTAAGGTTTAATTAGCGACATATCACATCGAGCATCAACAACAAGTTCTTCAACTCGTAAAGGACAACCTGACCATGGCACATAATCACATGAAATAACAAGTAGATCAACATTGTAGTGAAAGAAGTCTTGAAGTAGGGGATTGGATATTTTTAAGACTACAACTGTACAAAAATATGTCCCTCAAGAAAGCTAAGAAGGATAACAAATTATCACCCAAGTACTATGGCCCTTATAAGATGTTGAAAAATATTGGTACTATGGCATACAAATTGGAGCTGCCTGCATCTTCGCGAGTACACCCAGTTTCCATGTTTCAGGATTAAAGAAGGTTGTAGGTGAAAATATCCAAGTTCAAACTATATTTCCAAAAATTGACGAGGAAGGAAAAATCATATTTGAGACTGAAGCTATTGGTAACACAAGAATTCGCTAGCTGAGGAATAGATCAATTTCAGAGTATCTCACTAAGTGGAAGAAACTACTTGATGAAGATTCCATGTGGGAAGATGAGTCTTTTATATAGAAGCATCTATAACTACTCAAGCGTTGAGGAAAACACTTTTCTGAATGGGAGGGGAATTTTAAGCCCTAAATCGTGGCACATTACCCCTTAATTGGGGAATATTACATTGGTATTGTTATTTTATTTATGTCAGCTTGGGTCCATTAGTTGTAATTGTACCTCCTAGTCTCCTACATATACCAAGGAGACCTTTTTATTTTGAATCATCTTGTATTGGTGAATTCATGTAATGTATAAGGAGGTTTCCCCCTCGAAGAGGATTATTATCTAAATTTATCTCTTTGTCAAGGCGTTGAGTACTTATTCTGAATTTGTTTTATTCTATTTTTATATTTGGTTCTTAACATAAACAACTTTCATTTATTTGTCCCATATAACACTTTTCTTCCTCGATCTCATTGAGTATATATACACCATTTGATGTTCTATATGCATTTTCCACTAATATTCTTGAGACTTCCTTATTTCACAATCTAGATAATTAAATGTGAGAATGTGTCATTAATGGTCACACATTTGACTAACACTGAGAAGTTTGTGTTTCATACCATCAATATACAAGACATTTTATGTTTTAGTCTTTCCATTATAGATACTTAGAGTACATTTTCTAACTATCCTTGTGGTAACATCGGTTCCAAATGTCACACTTCCTCTCTTAATTTATTTCAAAGTGAGAAACTTTCTCTTTTCACCTGTCATGCGACTTGAGCATCCACTGTCAATGTACCATAGGTTTCCTTTGTTTTGAGCATGAAGGGTAGTTTGCAAAAGCATATTTTCCTTCTTCTTTTTGCATCTCTTGTTCCTGCTTCCTTTTACATCTCTTGTTCCTTCTTCTTTTGCTTGACAATGGTATCCACATATTTGTTTTGTCTATGAGTTTCCACAAGGTCACTTATACAAAAACGTGCTTTGTGCTCATAGTTTTTGCATTTATATCATACAATATTGTAATCAAATAAAGGGGAAAATGAATTATAGTTTATGTTTGAGGATCCATAGGCATTTATGTCTTTGGTCCATACATTATTATTTCTTTTATGTGCTGTACAATCTATTTCTTTATGACCAAATTGATTACAACAAAAGCAATAGCCAAAGAAAGAATTTTGGTACGAGTTCATGTGAGGCCGCCTTGGTGGGAAATATTTTTTGAATCTGTCCTTGTTGTCCTTGGGAGATGCCAAATTTATGAAGAACATTGTTATATTTCATCTTCTTGTCTTCATCACTAATGGAACTTTTGATTAAATTAACATAGATTTTATATTTTTCTTCATTTAATTTCTTTGATGGCCCTGCAGCTTCTAAATCCTCTTTGGTGGTCATATAACTCTTATCATAACCAAGACCCATCCTAATAAATGGTGAACTTTGAAAATTTATGATATGATCTAAATTTTTTACACTCTTTTCAAACTTCAAATCAATAGTTGTTTTCTTCAGTTCCTTTCCTAAGGAAACAATTTCAAATTATAGCTCTTTGCAATTTGGTTCCTTTTTCTTCAACTAGATTCTCGCCACTTTTTCCATCCTTCTTGCGTATTCTAATTGAACCTTTAGGTTCATTATTGTTATAACCATAAATTTCTCTACACATGTATACCTAGAATTTGGCCCTCTTACTTGCATTTTTTTCCAAGCCATCACTGAGTTGCTCTTATAAAAAACCCATTTTTTGAAGATGTACGCACCCTGCACCACTACTTCCCCCGTACATACGCTTGTTTCACCACTACATACCATGTACGCATGCATGCTGCACCACTACAGCCTACATATAATTGAAAAAGTTGAAAAAATAAAAAGTTGCAAGGAATTCGTTGAGATTATGGGCTATTGGGTAGTTTCCCAACAAATCCACCGCCTATAGCCTGTCACCCAACTGAATAACCATACTTTTGTCATATAAAAGGAGGTGTTGGGGTATCATTCCACACCTAGACATAAGAACAGTGAAACTCTTCCCATTTCACATCCCCTCCTTGCCCCAAGCATTTGCAACCCTTTTGTGAGAATTGCCTCATAATTCCCCAATTTGTCTTCCTTCCTTCATCATAAATCCATTATACTTCCCAAGAAGAAGTTTGAGAGGAGAATATTATCAGAGTTTCACTTGGAGCTTGGTGAAGAGGATCCTTGACCAGGTTCGAGGAGTAGTATCCGACATTGGTTGTAAGTGATCATTATATTATCAATAAAAGAAGTACTTCTCCTGTCCCAAAACATGATGTGTCGAATGTTTTCATTTGATTTATGTTTTTATTGTAACATATGACCCTTATTTATGTATGAAATTTATGCTTGTAGCATTTTGTTTGTTTGGATTTGAATGCAGGACAACCTTGGGAGGAGGTTTATAGTCAATGAAGTTATTGAACGTGAGAGGATCAACACCGGACCTAGAGTAAAGGTACAGTTATCAGATCCTTCTCATTTTTATTTTCCTTCATAAGTCTGGGCTATATTTGGGGTAGTTAGAGAAGTAGGAGAATTTTAAACGGTTATTGATCTGCCTACATTGTAAACCCTGGTGTAGCCATAGGGTGGTTTTTCCTGCTAGCAGAACTAGCGACCATATTGGGGAAGCCTATAGGGTTTTAGGGATTGTTTGGGTGTTTGATTGGTTTTATACCTTTTGAGTTTCTGTTGAGTCTTTTAAGAGATTATGGTCACTTGTTGGTTCCATACTAGTTCTTCCTACCCTGTCAGTCTATCTATTTATTTATTTTTTCAAGAAATACAAAGGTGCACGCGACCTGCTGTGGGACAACACTCGTACATACGTGCCCTGCTTTATAGAAAGCCCACATACATACGCAAGTTGCTTAAGCATCAATAGTGTACATGTGTCAAGAAACAGTTTTTAAGAAGAGACACTCAATGCCTTCCCTGATTGAGGTTTTAATTCTCAGGGTTTCTTGATTAAGTTCATTGTCTCTGGTTTTTACAGTCGTAGCTTGGGTTAGATGTCAGTTTGCTTGTCTTTTAAAGATTTCTTATATTTAATTTTGAAATGGTTTTAGGTGAGTCTTTGACTTTGTTGATCAGCTTGTTTGGTGTCTTTGGTGACTCCCTCCAATCCGCAGTGGGCTAGAGATCAGTTTCAGTCATGTCTTGTATTTATTTTCCCCATTTCATTTGCTTTAAAGAAAAGAGAAAAAGTTTTGTTGCGAGTTTTTTCCTATTTAAAGCATTTTTGAAAAAGAAAAACATTTTTCATTTCTTAGTTTGGTAAAGTAGTTAGGGTTAGTTATTTTACTTGAAAGGAAAAAGAGTTCAGTTTTTAAGTTATTTAACTGATTTCATAGAATTTAAGTAGCTCGTAGTCAAGTGAAATTTTGTTTTAGTTAAAGATCTTGAAAATAGTTAGTTATGAAAAGTTGGTTTAAAGAGTTAGTTGCAAGTTTTTATTGTTAACTAGAAGTAATTTTTCTTTTAGAATTTCATTTATTTCTCCTCTTTTCGTCTCTCATACACATTTCTAGTTTCATTGTCGTGTCCTTTGAGTTAAAACAAGCCATTTAAAATGAATGCTAAACTAAAATTAACTAGAATTTTATGTTTGTAGGGTCAATCAACTAGTTTAGGGTCGAGCCTTGAATTAGGTTGGAGAGGAAACTCTTTGAGGATTTTAAACAAACATTGGAGTCAGAGCTCAGGAGTGTAAAAGTCCAGTGACGTGAAAGTTATCCGGGACCCCCCTCTAACATAGGGGCTAACCACACTAGTACATATGAGCAAATTTGCGAGGGTTTTTCGTTGATATTGCCACACTTATTCGTCACAATTTCCACGAAAGACGAGATTTTTTTTCGTCAGAATAATTTCGTTGCTATATCCACGATTCAAGTGTGCATGGAAACATCGACAAAATTAGCTCTCCATGTGTCACCACCTTCAATATCGGTTAACCTTATGCATTGTCGCAATTATGACGAACTATCGTCGCAATAACAACGAAGAATTGTGGCAATTATGACGAAACTTCGTCGCAATTGGGACAAACATTTATGCCAAGCCAATAACTTATGACATAGCTATTGACCGTGCGACGAAAGTCCGTCACAACTTGTGATGAAAATCCGTGGTAATATCGACGAGTGCAATATCTCAAAACCAAATTTACGACGCACATGTTGTATATGCGACGAATATTCGTGGCAAATTGCGATGAAGTTTCGTTGCTACAACGACTATTGTGGTAAAATAGTAAAATATTTCCGACAAACTTGCACCGATTATGCGACGATGACTTTAGGTTTAAATTTTTTTTTTTACATGAAATATGTCATACCATATTGTATTCCATATTACAATGTAATATGGTAATGCCATATTACATTGTAATATGGCATTACTATTACATTGTAATATTGTAATATTGTAATATATATATCCCCTACAAATAATCAAGGCACTAA